>JZKD02S0272309.1:323422-337011 GCA_000966675.3 Picea glauca
ATACTACTGCACGCACTACACGCCTCAACAGAGAATTGATGTTCTCTGGCACTCCTACAGTGTGTCGCTGCAGATGCAAAGGCACATCCCCCCTCCGCAGAGGAGGGATGCCCATCTTAAGGCCTTGGAGGTTCCTTTCGACCTCCCGAAGACCCATAACTGGTACCACTGGATCTGCTGCAGCTGGGGCGCCTCCACGACGCCCTGGTACTGGTATATCAAATGGGTGCACTGCTCCCTTGTCTGCATGTTGGAAACAAAACATCTGTTAAAACTCTTTTACATACCCAAAAAAATACATGTATATCAAAAACTTAAAAACAAAAACTAGACGAGGTATGGCTTAATCTCTTACCTGACTCATCCCAGTCTTCCCCCGCGGGAAAAATCAAGTCCATACTCCCATGGAAGTCTACATCAGCGTAAGGGAAATCCTCTATCCATAGGAACTGTCGTCTCAACCAGGCAAAGAAATCAACAGTGAAGTGGAACTCTGACTCCGAAACTAGTCTTGGAGACAGACTAGTCCACCTCTCCATCCGAGGTTCGTCCACTAGGTGTACTGCCAATGCTATCTGAGGCTGCATCTGAGGGATACGCTCTAGGAAGAACGAGACTATGAAAGAGCCATAACTGAACTTCTTCTGACCAGTCCTGCACTGTGAGATCTGTTCCTTCACATTCCGAAGGAACGTTGCACTCCAGTTAAACAATGTTGGCTCTAAACACTGAACACCATAGGCCACCTGTGATCTTGATGCCAAATGAGCACTAGTGCTACCAGTCACTCTTGTGATAGAAAATAATATAGATCGAAGAGGCAGATCTCGTATATCCTTGATAGGGATCCTGCCCCCTACCAACCTTGCTCCCGGAACGCAGTGGCGTGCCAGATACATGTCCACCTGCTCAGGTAATTCCCTCTGCCCAGTGAAAGCTATGGGGACCCCTCTTTTAGAGAGGCCGATCAAAAAGTACACATCTTCCAACTCAATGGTTAGGAGTTGGGTACTAATACGAAATCCCTGTTCCGCAACATCCCAAAGGCCAATCATGTGCTCGAGCAGTAGAATCTCTCTTTTCATTTTTTGCAATTTGAAAAACTTGAGCAAGCCACAGGCTCAAAAAGAGGCCCACGTACGAGGACTCCGTAGAGCGGCTAAATCATCCATCTCGTGTTCCCTCTCTTTCCATTCAATCATGATTGCCGAAGACACCTACAAAACAAAAAAATCGAGAATTTCGTTATTCCTCACGTTTTGATAATTTTGGCGATTTTCAAAAAACATTTTAAAACATAAAACAAAGTACCCATGTCATCCAAAAGCAACCAATCACTCTTTTTGACCACCACACCCTTTAACATTTTCCAAATAATAATTAAAACGTGTTAAAAATGCAAAACGACTTGAGGGGGTGCATGGGCCATTGAGGGGAATTTTCATGAGTTTCTTTTGCTAAAATGATCGATCCAATTGATTGTAAGGGTGTATACATCCTAACAACCCTTCTCTAACACATTTTTGTAAAAGAATTACCTCATTTTATTGATTTCTAAAAGGAGGCCAATTTGGTCAAAGAGGGACGACCTAGGGATTTGTGTTTTAAATAAATAATGCCATAAAAATCAATTTGAAACCATGCAATTGAAAGAGAAAGGGATGGGCACCTACCTGGTTCGAACGGTGAGAAAAATGATCGATCGTAGCTCCGGCGGCGAGAAAAACAAGATTTGCTCCAATTGGGATTCTCCAACACTCCAAAATCCTTGCAAATGAAATGGTAAATAAGTTTCCAAATCAATTGTTAGTTATAGAATTTCATTTTTTATAAGGTATGGTTGTTTTTTGGGTTTTTCTAATGGTGTAAATGGCTTCACTAAAATCTGGTCTGTAGTTTCTGGCATCGCAGGTTGCTTGGCAGTTCCAATGAATCATTCACCTTGTCACACTGATGAGCATAGTCTTAGTTCGTTCTCGAGCTCGACAATATGAGAACGTAACCGGGTAAACTTTTATCTCTTTTTCGGACCTGTCTGGATACAAACACACGAAAAAGTAACCCCCTTGGAGTCTCCTTTAAACCCTTTTTAGACTCTCTAAATATGAAAATATTGTCGAGTGATCTTGCTTCCTTTCACACTTGTTAAAAGGTTAGAAAGGGCGTCTTGCGAGCGATAGTTTAACCCTTTTTTGGTCTCGTTGGACTATTGTACGAAAAAGGAACTGAGAGAGTTCTCTTTTAAGCGTTTTTCCAAACTCTATAATCCCGAAAAACCTTCAAGTTTTCTGTCTTTGGACTCGTTAAAGCACACATCGACAGACCCACACGGGACCGATCCCTTACTTCTTCCGGTTCGTTACACAAAGGAAGAGGAACTTACCGAAGGTGAGTTATATAGAGCATGTGTTATCCTCCTCGAGCTCATTAAATCAAAAAGAGGTACTCATCTATCTGGATGGGGGGAAAAATTGAAAGGAGCAAGCCAAGCAGTCTCTTTGAGAACATCATCCAGCACATCTTAGAGTCGCCCTTGAACATGACACTTTTTCATCTGCTCATATCATAATCCGTTGAACCTCTGCACTGAGACAATCTTTGAGTTTCCTTTCACTCCTTTGGGTCACCCGACGCAAGTCATCGCATCCATTGCATAATTTTTGGTCCATGTCATGTTTTCTATCGTGCCTCAGTGTTCAAGAGAAGTATCTGCCTCGAGAGTCAATCATCCCAAATATCTTGTCTCAAAACCTGTGTCAGTCCATGTTCTTTTGATCTACCAGTTACATCTTTGTATGTGTTTCATGTCGTTGATGGGGGATACATCAAGGCCCTCCCTCGACGAGTCTATTCCTGTCGACTTCAACACGTTATCCAAAAATTAGACTTGGAAACTAGTTAGTACTTTGGGACCTGCATGCCTCAATGGCAGGCCTCCTCACGTTCAACAGTGGGTTTACACCATTGACCTCTGATCGAATGATTCCACGAATTTTCGACCTCAGCTCATCTATTCACGTTCGATGGAATGTACTAAGGTACCTTGGGGATCATTGACATTAATGGTGATCTCCCTCGCATTTGTTAACAGTTTACCTCATTGACCGATAATCAAGTGGTTTCTGCCATGTTCGACATCAAGACATCTATTCACATGGTCAGATTCGTACCATATTGGGATTGGTAAGAAGACCCTGGGTTGAGTAATCACTTTGATATATGCTTTTCCCAGGTTGCGAAGGAGTTTTATTGGACAAAGAACACATGCACTATTACATAGATCCACTTTGTATTGGTCGTGGCTATGTCTTTTCATCTCGTATATCCACTGTGTATCTTTCGTGGCTACGATCAATCTGAGTCATCAAAGTATAGATCCACAATGTGTTTTCGGTGGATATACCCTTTTTATGAATACAATTATGGATCCACAGTGTATATTATGGTGTCCATACCTTACAAGTCTCGATCACCCAAGCATAGGTATGCCTGCCTTGGGTTTTGAAATATGTCATGATATTTGTTGGATGTTTGTGTGCAGCTTCCGTCAGGTTCTCCGAGTCTATACCCTTGCTTGAACGTCTACAAAGTATTTCAGTCATCAGTTCGCATCTTCTGACTTCATACTTTGGGGGGCATTCTGTTACACATCAAAATCACTCAACTGGATAAGTGTCGCATATGCTTCTCACTTGTCGTAAGTTTCGCAACTTCCTTACAACTTTCGCAAGTGTCGCAAGTTGGTTACAAAGTGTCGCAAATGTTGTTGAATCATACTACCATGATGATGACACTAAGGAGGCGCTTGAAACATCTTATATACTTTTTTTGAAGAAAGAGAACTGGTTCACTGGAGTCAAACATCTCTTAACACCTTAAAAGAGCTTCCAATCAAGAGTTTTGAGGGTGAACGCTCCCTTGAAACAGCCTTAGGAGCACTGGCTCTCCCCTATAAGGCCTCAGGGAGCGTTATAATGCTCCTTTACCCCTCTGTAGGTGCGCTTCCCACTTTTGAAGCACTGGCGCTCCCCTTAAGCCTCTCTGGGAGCGTTCTAGTGCTCTGATGCCCCTTTTGAAGGAGCGCCCCCTAATCTGGGTCAGTTGTTAGCCCGGTGAGGAAAATAAGGAGACGATCTTTCGAGATTAGGAGGCAGTTGCACTCGAATTATTGGTTTCATCAAGAGATCCCTGATCTAAGGAGGAGGTTCCCAACTTGTTCTAAACATAACTCAAGAGGTTAAGCTCCTCCCAACCTATATAAGAAAGCTCTATGATGGTGGAAAGGGGAAGAATTGCTAGCATGAAACCTATGATCTCATAGGAAACACACAGTCAGCCAAAGGAGAAGTGATCAGTGAAGCTGCTATCAACTAGGTTGTGGATCTTTCGAGCAAGGGTTAGACGAAGGGGACTTGACGAAGCTATCACATTCGCATCTACGATTGTAAGTACTGCTGTCGTTATTCTCATCAATATGACACGCTTGGCCTGTTTCTTTCTATTTTTTGTTTGATGTTACATGAACTTATCATTAATTGATAGATCTATTTTCAAGCTAATATCAATAGAGTAGGAAGTGGTTGTATCTTGTTTGCCTGCAGAACTCAGCGAGGAGCAAAGGATTGGAGCGCAACTCGGAGCGTGTAGGGACAAACATCGATTAAGAGGTACTTCTGTTATCCTTCCTTCTCATGTATTAGTTTAGATAGATTTGAAAGGAAGTCAGTGTCCATGTTAAGCATTTTTTTGTCTAGGGTTAAGGTCAACCCTTAGAGGCGATCTACCTGTCCACAGGGAGATTTTCCTACAACAACTCTCTCATCCATTTAGTCAATCAAAAATTCTTCAACTACTTTCTCAACAACGCTGAGCTCATTTGACATACAAGATTGGGTCCACTATATTAGGTGTGAAAATGAATTATGGGAATAAGGAAATGATCACAGGGTGAAGTAATCTCAAGTTTCAGACTCAAACTCTCATTTAGAAAAAGTATTTTTGATGTGTGGTGCGACGAACTAAGTAGGGAAACTTAGAAACAGTCAGCTTGCAATGGATAAGAGGCTGCATTAACTGATGTTCTATCCATATGGCGTGGTCTAACGTTCTAGTGGTGATCCATAAAGGAATTTCGACCCGTTCAGAGCGAAAGTCGAATGGTTATATTGGCTTCCAATGACTATATTTCTATGCCATGGTGAAGTACCATAGGTTGTTGTTCTGATACCCTGGAAAAGCTCGATTCCTGTGATTTTTCCTTCTGCGAAGTTTCCTCTGGAGTCTTCTATAACTTTCCAATTTTGGCCCTCTTCTTACTTAGCTTCCTAGCCTTTTTCCCAGTAATCTTTGTCTCAGCCATCCTTTTTCCATTCTAATTCTTATCTTCTCTTGACATAGTCACTTCGCGCTGCTTATGTACTTTCTTCAGATCCAAGGGTAATACTCCTTCATCATATGGATTAGGTATTTTGATCTTMTATGGTTCCTATAATGTTCTTATAACTTCGATACCCAAGTCCCTGGTCTTCAATGGCTTAGKTTTGTCCTCTTGTTCTTTCATCAAGTAGGAGATCATTCTAGACATAAATTCCATGAGTTCTTGCTTCTTCTATTCTAGAGCGTCCTTTTCTTCTRTTCTCYAGATCTGGTGCTTTTTAATYCAGATCCTACCTAACAAATATGGAAATGGGGTGTGGTCCTCAATAAATTTAATAACTTCGAATTCTTCCTCTGTTGAAGTTCCATGGGTACTCATAKCTATYTGGGTAATTATGCCACATAGGGTTACCATTTTTCCTTTAAATAATCCGATGGTTCTTAGTGAAGGGACCAGAGCAGGCCTTCCTAGGGTTTCCCAAGTGCTTTMTGTCATAATKTTCATCRGTGTTCCCTCATCCAGAGCACAGTCAATGTCAAAGTCTCCTATTCTTACTTCGATTTTCTCCTTTTCTTTGAAGATCTCTGACAAACTGACATCCTTATGGTCATCTAGGGTTTCTTTTATTTTCAGTAACATGATCTCTGATTATTTCTAGGGTTCTTCTATAATTTTAGTCTCTTGATCTCSTTCAGAGTTTGCTTGTTCCATATTCATCTTTTCAAGTCTAGCAATCATTCTAGGGAAATCCAACACTTCATGGTCCATAGCTTTACAACAGAGGCAACTAGGGTTTCTCCCAGGGAATTCCTTAACAAGATGTCYTGGTCTTCTACAATTGTAGMAAAGAGTTAATCCTCTCTTTCTCTTCAATGATCCCCAACTCTTTTTGTACTRCGTGCTAGGATTATAAGGGCTAGCCTGCAAAAATTTCTTTCTAGGGTCCTGCATCCATTGGTTAGTCCAAAAACTCTTTCTATGCATAGGTATAACATATCTTTCACTATTCCTATTAGACCTATTCATATCAAACTTTATTTTATCTAACAATGCTCTAGTTTTTAAGCTGAGACAAAATTTATCAAGCATACCTAAATCCATACGTTAGAAGTAAAAAATTTCACTTATCTTCTTCCACGAGGCACAAAGCTTTCAGATCTAAAACTTGAACTATTCTTACCTTTACTAGAGTCTAGAGCTTACAAATCTTACCTCTTTTCTGTAGAAATTTCTACTTTTACCTTTCTTAGAGAATAAAGTGTTCATATCTCACTTATTTTCCTCAGTATCAACCTCTTTTCTTGCAGATCTGACCTCTTTCCTTCAGATCTGATCTTTCTTTCTCGGCATAAAGCTTCGTAGGTCAAGTAGAATACTGCGCACTAGGGCAATAGATCTACACACATATCTTATTTCACACAAAGATTTTTCTTCTTTAGTTCCCAATAATCACAATTTCAGTCTCAGCAACAGAACCATTTTTTGGCATAGGGGTAGACCCAGGGTTCAACGCTCAAGAGCGCACCAACAAAACCCTAACTATCGGCCCTTTCGGAAACACTTGCGAAGAAGATGAAGTCTCACCCAAGGTAGAGGCAGGGGTGGTTGCAAGACTCATATGTATGCAACCTTAGATAAGACACAGATCTGTGATTATAGCACTTAGAAATCATCTAGCATGGTTTATCCATCAATATGCAACCCTTACAGCACTTCGCAGATAGCACTGAGTATCGTAGTGAGTACTTGGATCTAAGATAATTCAACACTTAGCCACAACAAGATAGATCAGGTTCAACAGATCAAGTACTAAGAACCTTACATATCATATCTAACATTCATTCATATCTCAGAAGCACAAAGCATAACTAAATCTATTTAATCACATCAAGCACTTAGCCAAGAAGGAGATAAAAACATTAGGTCGAAGCACAGAGCACAATACACAAAGTTACCATGGTTCACCCCCACCCTGGGGCTATTTCCACAAGATCTTCTTCTTTATTATCTCAGTCAAGAAGTTACAACACAGATCTTCAACAATCCTTGCTTCACACAGGACATAATATCTGCGTAGCTCGCTAGATCCTTCTTCCTTTCACTTCAGCACAAAACAACTTGCAAGCTTCTTACAATCATGCAAAAAGCATTTACAAGATACATCCGATCACACTGATCCAGTCCTGGCACTAAGCCATCAACTATACATCACATAGATGTACTACTCTCCCCCCCACGCTCTCTTCTTACATTTCCTAAGTATCTATTTATAGATTACAAAATGGGCCTAAACTTTGGTGAACCCACGGGCTGACATCCCTTTCCCATTACATTAACCCAAAACCCTAAAGGGACCCAAAAATAGGTCTAGTTTCCCTAATTTTTTCTTCGCGTTGCACTCCATCTTTGGTAAGATGTTGAAGTCCCAAAAACAGTCAAATATGACCAAGTATTCTTCAAAACTTGGTCAAGGGCCAATAACTCTCGAGGAATATAAAGGTTCTACCTTGCATGATGAAATATTATCCTCAATTCTTGCATACATCTCTTGGGATTATTCAATGGAGATTTGACCCTTTTTCCTTGAGTAAGTACCCAAAGTGTCCTAGGAAAGCCTTGATGTAGAGGAAGAGAAGGTAATATTTTTTAGGGTGTTGATTGGTAGGTATTTGTTGAAGTAAATTTTCAAACTTGATATGAAATTCTCTAACAGTTTCATTTTCCAATTTCTTTATTGTAGTAAGTGACAACAATAATAGGTTTGGATCCTCTTTAGTACTACACCTTTTAAGAAATGTTTCCGCAAGTTGATCCATGGTATTAATACTCTTGTTAGGGAGACAATTGTACCATCTCCTAGAATCATCGGTGAGAGTGGATGAGAAAATTTTCATCACCAAATATTCAGCTTCATCACTCATGAGATTAAGTTGGAAGAAGGCCCAAAATTTACTCATGTTCTCTTCAGCATTAGTCACATCATTACTGGAAAATTTGGGTAGCCATTTTTCATAATTAGGAGGCATCTGTCAAGGGTATTGTGGGATAGCAAACATGTCTAAAGGCTTGAAGATATTGGATTCCCATTTCTTTTGAGCCATTGTTTAAAGAGGAATGTTTCCACTAAACATGGACTTTACTACAAGTGAGTTGTGAGGAAGCCTTGTTTTGTAGGTCTTAGGAGGGTTATCATACCTCCTTGATCTTTTTGGAATTGTTAGATGACTTATCTAAGATCATCAAAGGAAGGCGAGGGAACTACCCTCAGTGGATTAGCCAGGTAAATTTTTTAGATAAGGGCTTCAAGAGAATTTTACCAAAGACATGTCATTTGAGGAGAATGACTCAATCCTCCCCCCAAAAATTCCAAAATGTTATCATAAGATTTGTACTTGTAAATCCCATCACAAGACCTCAAATCTTGCGTAACTGTGGAATAAACTACCACTATCACCTTAGTAAGAAATTCCCTCATTTTAGTGATGGAGGAGGTACACCACAAGGGAGGCTTCCCTGATGAAATCAAGGGATTAAAGTAACAAGTATAATATCCAAGCCTATCACCCCCCTCTTGATCACTGAAGGATTGGTCTAGATAAGGGAAGTGGAAGAGGTATATTGTTGTTTGAGTGCCTGCCTAGAAAAATAACAATTTACATCATACATGCAATGATTTCCAAGTCCAAACATGCAATTAGTACCTATTTAATACACTAGACAAGATAAGTTGCAATGGATTCTATAAATTTGCAGTAGTAAACAATGATACAACAACAGTAAATGGTTATAAAAACAACAATAATTAGTGTTCATAAATGCAACAATTCACCTTGAAAACATATCATACATCCACTAGAATAATATCCAATTGTTTAAGGAAATTTATGAACAAGTTAATCCACCAATAGACAAGTGTATGCAACAAATAAATGTAATTTAGATGGTTGTAGCAAACTTCTTATAACTACAGCAAGTTATTGAACAAGTAGAAAACTTAAGAGAGTTGAGATAATGAGTTTGTTGATCAATTCACAAAGAGAGAGACTTTTTAGATCAGTGCCTTTGTTGGATTATGGATTCTTGTAACAACAAATGAAACTAAGATTGAATGATGGCCTACTTTAAGAAAATATATATGAATCAAATCCTAAGGTGCAATCACATTTGGGCATTGGGTTTTGAATCTTGATGCTAAGGACTTCTAGGGTGCAAGCACATTTGGGCCCTAGAAACCTTTTCTCCCTTATTGTATCTTCAACTAGGTCAAGATCAATAATCTAGGGATAAAATCTTAAAGTGATAGCACTTTAGGGATTTAGGGTTCTAACCCTAGCAAGGACTCTTTTACAATTTTTGGACAAAAATATCCTTGTGAGAGGAAGAAGCACTTATGTTCTGTTACAAGGGAAAAACTCTCTATGGCCAAGGGTAAACCACAACAGACAAGTATGATTGCAGAAATAAACTCAATTCCAACATGTTCTATATAAAATAATGTGCAATACGAGGAAGAAGCCTACCTCAATCCAATCATTTGATGTCGTTCCACCATTGAGCACTTTGACCCAAAGCTTTACACCTGCAAGAAGTTCTTAACAAACAAGCGATGCAAGTATATAGTGACAGTGTATAAAATGAGTTATCACATCATATAATACAATCCATTAATAAACATTACAAACATTCCCATGGATAATAATCATATATTTGCAATATATCAATAGGACAGGAAAGGAGTATTTCTATTAATAATTGATCAACAAAATTATTCACATTATAGACTTCTGTGTCGACACGGTTCGAAACAAAGAAACCAAGTTCCTTCCAACTGGGTATCCACCACTTTAATCCTCCACCAAAGGAAAGCTCATAGAAAATAGATAATGAGGTCCTCTTGACAATAAGGGAAGATCTTGGGGACTGAACACTGTGTTCAGACTTGAGGGACAAAGGAATGCAGACTCAATATGAAGTAATTTCTCCAGAGTAACTTTTCTCTCAAAGTTGAATTCTTTCTCTCTATTTTTCCATGGCTCAAAATTGTGCTCTTATAGCCTCCAGAATGGAACTGAAGGGCCAAGTTGGAACGCTTATAGTATATGGAAGGCCAAAGATTAGAGACCATTTGTCGTGACATGGAAACCCGACCTTATTTTGTATTTTTTGGCACAAATCCCGATACACGCGAGCTGTAGTGGATCAACAAGCATATGCGCATCTTGCAAAGCAGTTAGGAAGCATATATGTGGAAATATATATAACTTTGGCTCTGGATTTATCAAAAAGGGGGTTGATAAGTCTGCATAGGGAAATGGAAAAAGGCCCTCTGTGCAAGATAGAAATGGTGAGGCAAATATTGCTATAACAAATTCCCCCTAATGTGTGAGATCAAAGGAGTATTTGTGATGGCTGAAATACATTATAAATAACCCAGAAGTAGAGTCGTAGAGAACCAGCTGGATGAACTCAATTTCTCATTACATTATGTACTGACTTTGCATACATGGCTACCAAAAATACAATGCAAATTCATGTGGAAAATATACCAACAAGTGTTCATGGCCATGAGTAGGAAAATATAAATGCGGTTACATGCCAATAGTTTTCATAGTCACGAACAAGATCTAGTGAAACCAGTCTCAAAATCAATCTAAAGATATCTTTATACCATGGAGTACAATCTAATCTCCCATGATCGCTGAAGTCAAATAGGTACTGCTCCGATGAAATGGAAGCAACAACTTAGGAAAGCTGTGTCTACAAAGTGATGTCTTCAAGTCTTCAATACCATCCGCCAATGGTGTAGGTCTACATCATGCGAATAAATGAGTTGAGTTTGAAAAATATGAGACATCGTTTTATTACCGATCATTGAGGTATACCGTTAACAAATGCGAGACAACCTACCAATGATGGAAGAAGGTATCAAGGCAATGAGTACATATCTACAAATGTGAATAAAGGAGCTGGTGTCGAACATTTGAGAGATCCATTGATCATGAGACATTGATGTATTCTCATCTGTCAATGGCGAGAGAGCCTGCCACTAATGACTGTAAACCTCAAGGTACTCATACAACTCTAAGTCTTGTATCCATAATACATAAGCCGAAGTCGATGGAAAAAGACCCACTGAAAGGAGAGCATTAAGGAATCTATCATCAATCAACATGAGGAACAAAGCAGGAGCTTCATGATTTGGTGGAGATCGGACAAAGAACATGTTCACAAACCAACGACCTTGTGCGTCTTTCGTGTGTGCCAAATGAAAGTGGTACACGAAAAAGACCCTCTGAATAACAACTAGTGATGAAAACTGTTGACAAAGGTGAGGAAACCACCAATACGGCTAATGGCATCCAAGACACTGAATGAATCCCAAAGTGTGAATAGATGTCTTGTCGTCGAACACAAGGGAAACCACCCAGTCAACAACCCATGATGAAATGTTGATTGTTGGGTTCAAGGTGACCTACCAATGATGAAAGTAGGGCCAGGGTGCATCATAAGATCAAAGTATCATGTGATTCTGAGACAAACTAAGGGTGTGGCCGACATGCGAAGTCAATATTTATGAGGAGTGGTCGACACAGGTTGATAGACTTCCTTTGAACAAGAGCATGAGACATACGGTGGACTCCGGTAGCATAGACTTAATGATTTGACAATTAGATGCAGGAGACATCCACAATTTTCTCTATAGTGGCTGGAAGATTAACCAGTCGGTAGAGAAAATTCTGTAACGAGATGAACTTCCTAAGGCCATGCTAAACCCAAAATTATGATGATGCAAGGACTTAATAAATTTGTGCTCTGTTCAAAGGCGACACAACTGCTGCCAATTACAATATAGTACTCACTTCTCGCCCGTACTTTTTTTGTGTTTTCATAACAAGTGAATGCTATGATACGGAGGAGGGAATGAGTGTCGCAAGTAAGAAAAACTAGTTCCAGCAGTGGAACGTACCTATGCTCAATGCAAGGAAATGCATGCGAGAGATGGACACTCGGGGTGATGTTCCCTCCAAGGTATAGGGTGTCAAATTGTGAAGGATATAGACAAGGCTCTACTTGGTTGAGGATGAAAACTTCTTGGGCCATGGTTTATAACGCAAAGAGAGAACCAACTAAAGGCTCAATACTGCAAGCAAGTTCATGACATGCAATCACAATTTAACGCCAAAAAATGTCCTTTTTTATATCTTTTAGTATACTTGGTGTGAAAAAGGGGTAAACTTGTGCCAAATAGATGTATTTTCAAATCTAATTTACAAGCGTGAAAAGACAAGTTCACTCGACAATCTTTTCCATTTTTGATAGCGAGTCAGAAAAGAGCTTAACTAAGACTCATGATCTTTCAAATCCAATTTTAATGATTGTGAAAAGGAAAAATCACTCGACGATCTTTTCAGTTTTTGGGCGAGTCAGAAAAGAGATTAACTAAGACTCGTTATTAGTTCTAATTAACATGTAAAGGGGGAGGCCAAGGTTCCCATCCTGGCCTTCTACCGAAAGTCAGTATCCTGCGGATAGCTGACAAAATCTTGGGAAAGCCAAAAGCTCTCCAAGTCGAGGAGGAGAAAGTGCTAATAGAGTACATAGTCTCTGTTATGGTTCAAATAATGTCTCTTAGTGGAACAAACATAGGTGGGGGTATGGGATGTCCTATAAGACCATCCCAATCAAAGAGAATCTCATCAATACTTGGAGGGAGAGAAATCAGGAAGAGTAAAACTCTGTCTTGTTCAGAAGGTGAAGTAATAGAACTTCTAAGGACATGGCATAGAAGGTGTAGAACCGGAACCAAAAGAGCGGGATCAACCAAAAATTGCATTGGCGTGACCTCTTCCTTAGACTTATCACTCTCCAAGAGAAGAGTGGGGTCGATCAAATATTGCATCGATACGACCACTTCCTCAACCATTGGTTGAATAGGATGCGAGACAACAAGGTCAAGAGGTGCATCACCCCCCAAAATAGGAGTGTTGTCGTTCAAAGATTGCATCAACATGATCGTTGATTGAGCAATATGTGAGACAACAAGTTCAAGAGATGCATCACTCCCTAACATAGGAGAGATTTCGGTCAAATATTGTATCGACACGACCACAGGTCAGACGAGATGTGAGACAACAAGGTCAAAGGACGCATCAACCCCTAAGGGAAAAGGGGTGTCAGATGAAGATTGCATCGGCATGACTGTTGTATCAAC
>JZKD02S0272321.1:0-20553 GCA_000966675.3 Picea glauca
GGATTTACTGCATGTTGATGCATCATTGAAAAGTTTTCTTCACTGAAATCAAAAGAAAACTCTTGAGTTGTAGGTTCATGAATAGATTCAACTTCGTCTGAAACTGATTTTGAAGTTGTATCACTATGTTTTTCCTTCATTGATTGTTGATTAAAAACATCATCATCATCATCATAGAGAGGATTGTGCTGAACAAAAACTAGTTTAGAACACTTCAATGGCTGCTGATTTTTGAGATCAGTCAACTCATCATTCAATAGATGGGATAGAGATTGAAGAAGTCTAACTTTAGCTTGCATCACTTGCAAACACATTAGCACTGATTGAGGAGTTTCTTTGTTCAATGTCACTGTGTTGTCTTCAATGGTGTTTATTAGAGTGTTCATTAACTCTAATAATTCGAGACTTCAAGCCATTTTCAAAACACTAGAAGAGGTCTCCTTGTGGAGGTAGATCCTTATTACAATTTGACTCGATAGAAGAAGGCTTATTTGCAACTCGCTCACTTGAACTTCATGCTTTCTTTCTGTTCACGCTCACTTGAACTTGCTTCCAGGAAGTTGAGTATGTCGGTTACCACTGAAAATGCATCCCAAAGTAATACAATGATATGAGTTTCAAGTACTCATCCTTGTCAATTATGACTCAAAATGACTCTAGGGTGTTGGGCTCAGCCGAAATTGCACCTTATGACAAATTCAATTCAACTCAACTTGATTTAAAAAGACAAGTAAACTTACAAAAGGACAATTCACAAGTTACAATTGAATTACAAATGCTCCATGATGTGTTGAGTTCGAATGCTTTGATTTTTCCATTGCTGATGTGGTTGACGACTTGAATGCTTGATAATTATCTTCATAGATGCTTGATCATATGTGCTTTGATTACTTGTACTTTACTAGCGTTAATTGTCTGCTTGAATTAACTTGCTTGGAAGGCCATGTGTGTATAGCTGTAAGAAAAATTGTAAGTGTACTTATGTCAAAAACTAGACATAAAACATTACATAAAGCAACCATGAAAACATTTACCACCACACATAAAGACAATGTCCATAGACCCCCTTATTCAGTTTCAGGACAGGTCTAGGATGAGAGCAACCACAATTTTTATTTTTATTTTATTAAGATATATTTGATATCACGCTTCTTTTCTCCTTCTGTTTACAAAATTTAATTTGGAATGCACATCAAGCTTCTTTTGTCCTCCTTTACAAGAGTTTAATATGAAAATTTATGCCATTAAATAATCCATGACTAATTCTCAAGTCTTCGTTATGACTTAATTAAATATCATGGGTAAGCAAAACACAAAATCGCCCACATTCTACAACTTTTACCTTCTCTTAATCCTTTGAAACTTTATTTTAAACACAAATCTAAGAGTGTTTTCATATTTTCCCATGTTGTATAGAAAACTTGTCAATCAATCCAAAACAAAAGAATTAAATTACCTTGTTTATTTATTTATTTTGCAGCTGACATGTGCACTTTACATAAGTGTGTGCCTCTACTTTACGCAAAAATCAACAACGTACTCAACACATCTTCAATCAAAACTTGCATTAGCACCCTCGACCTTCGAATCATATTCATGGAAACCAGTATGTTTCCGCCAATGGGTTAGCCATAATTAAGCTCACAATTGAAATTAATCAACAAACTTTATGAAAAAAAAATACCATCCTTTCCTTTGGCTAGATTTGTGGACACCCCGCACTTATTTTCCAATTGGAAATACCTTAACCAAACAACCAGAACCAGAGTATGTATACCTCAGCGAGTTGGTGATATGGACAACGGTGATTTGAACACCTTCTAGCAACGATCTCCCAGTGTAATTTCTTCGGTTCTCACTCCTACTGCATGTGCACAAAGGATCATACAGTCGAGCAAACATATCACACAATGAACCCAATGGCTTATTGGATAGAGTTCCACAATAGCTGGTTCTTAATGTAATCACACAATTTGAATCAATGGCGCTAACCCTAGCTAGTCCTTTTGTAGCTCGACTTCACACCAAATTCATATGCAGATTGCACCAAATTCTCAACAAGTCCATTTGCACCGTTTATCGATGCAGATGATGCCTCTATGGCAACAAATATTCCTAGATGGTGCACCAATGCTGTACAAGTTGTCCACACATAGGTGAGACACTTCTCTCATGCAAATTCCACGACGTGTCTCCTTTATGCACGGATTTGCAAGTTTCTCAACTCTGGATCTTCAACAACTTAGCCTTTGATACTTCACTTGGCTGCTGCCACTTCACATGATTGTAGATACAACAAAAGACCTCCTACGATATGTTGTTTTCATCAACTACTTAAACAGTTTGTGTGGAGAAGTTACTTCACATCACACCTATGACTATTTTTTTAATAGAGACGAACCTCTCTCTCATATGCTGCAAGTTTATAAAAAATACAGTCAGATCTCATGTTCCATCAACATACAGTCAGATCTCACATTCCAGCAGCGTCTCACATTTTCAGATAGCTATTTCTCCTATGCATATTCCATTACAATCTTAGATCTCTAGAGTTCTATCACTCTTGAATCACAAGTCCACCATCCAAAACATGATTTCAACCATTGTAATCGTTGCATAGTATCCCAATGGATTTATCATTGATACCAATTGATAAATCCTAAAGAAGAATATTGTGGGCGTTCTTAGGATAACAGATTTTCCACACGATATGAGAAACTTCGTAGTTAATCAACATAGAGAGACAATATGCAAAAAATGTAATCTCATTAACCAGGGTTTAATCTAGCCATTTAGCGAATACACAGAGAATTGAAGCATCATCCATTAGAAAATTATCATCATTGGCACGATTTCCTCACAGTTTTGCAGCTCGCTGATTTTGTGGGTGGATTGCTGGTGCATTCTGCAGTTGCAACAATCTCACTTAATCCACATCGCCTATCTCATGAGTGGCCTTTAAACTTGGTCACTCGTCTCAAGAAAATCAGATCTGTAACATCTCACAGATCTAGTTCTAAAAAAAACGCTACAACAAATCGGATCTGAAGCATTGACTTAGCTGATCCATGGCTTTATATCTCCAAAACCTGATCTTAAATTCATATATGCAGATAGTAGCGATGGCCAACTGCTCCATGCAACAATCGATATCTCCAACACCAGTCGACGCGCACTAAACAACTGTGGCATGGCTCTGATATTATCAACCGCTCTTCCCATATCAACCTCTCTTCACCATATGGCTCTGGACCTCTACTTCACGAGCTTCTCTACACAGGTTTTGACAATATCTCTTTTGCCACTCAACACTAACGGATCTGTGGCTCTTCCTCATATGAACAATGGATCTCGTGGGCATCCAGCAAAATCAAAATCTAGAAGAATCTAGAATTTTGATATTACAAACATCGATACGCACAGTTACACACAAAAAAAAAGGTTTATTTTTCTAAAGATTTATGTCATCGAGCGAGCAACATTTCTATTTCCCATACTGAACAATGTCCAATACTCTCACCATCTCCATTCCATTAGCAGTGGCTTTCATATCCATAAGCAACACATGAAATTTCGTTGTTGTTGTATCTACAACCTAAATAAAAATTGGAAGCCCAGCCAGGTACAGTTGCATGGCTAGAGCTTCTTCGCATGACAATCTCATCTAACATGTGGACTCCAGCTCAAGTGCTAGAAGATCCTATAAGTCAAACACATGCCTCTACTCTCCCATGTTCCTCGACACTCCCGTGAGGGACTTATGCCCAATCCAGCTCTGATATTATCACCATATTTTCACCATGGATTTGATACCAATTGATAAAACATAAGCAAGAATAACAATATGGTGGAAAAGGCATATCAACCAACACTCAATTATTCATTCCAATGTTATATATTTATAGTACAATGGGTGATGCCACCTCATAGAGAGATTTGATCTAGATCCTAAAATCATGCATGATGATTAGGCTAGGCAATCTTAACTAACTCATTAGTCATCACTTGAGGATATATTACTAATATCCTAAATGAATAATACAAATATAGGTGAAAATTTAGACTTAGTGATTGGTAAAGGTAAGCCATAGGCTAACACTCTATGCATTTCTTTGATAGATGTTCAATTGCAATTTAGTATCACAAATATTGTAATCGTATTATATCAATAATTTATTAAGTGAGAAATTTTTCCTCTGTATTTACTATGAGTAAAACAAGACCTACAAGCTATGTGAATTACTACACTTTATACTTTGTTCAAGGGCGCACTATCTATTTTCTTCCACTGCAACAAGGTGAGATTCTTCAACAATTGATGCCTTAATTTGTTTAACAGTTTTGTAAATTTCACCCACAGGAAATACGACCTTTGTGTTTCCATATAGTTATTTTCATTTAAGGATCTTTTCTCTTATAACTGAAGGTAGAAAAAACAATCTTTAAACATATTCATTTTAAAATTTCCCAATGCCTGACATTACTCTTTGAGCCTTAAATTTAATCTCAGGAACAACTTATTTTTTGCACTGTTGCTGGGGACGGAGAAACAAATTTATTTTTCCCTGGGAGAAAGACAAGGTAAATTTCTATCTTTGATAGTGAACAAAGATTGAATACACAATTAAGACTTATTTTTATCTTTCACTTGGCGACTCCAACACATATAAAACTGGCATTCGGTCGAAAGAATACTAGAAAGAATCCAGACGATAAGAAGACTACACCAGTATCAGATCCCGAAAGGTTGTTGAAACCAAAAAGATACTTCAAATCGACTACTGCATCAACAGGTAAAATATACAAACCCAAAGTTGCACATGTGAATGCTAAGGTTCCAATTGAAGAACTAACCCCTAAAGTGAGTCTCAAACAAGTACCCTTTGTGGAGGCTTCAACTAGTAAACTCGAAGAAAAGCTCGAGAATTTGGAGGTAATTGTACCCAAGATAAAGATTGAGATTGACTCAACTGATAGTCCTAAATGGTCAGAAAAAAAGATCCCTCTCTATACCCGCTATTGTTAATACTCTACCGACTCCATCATTTCCCGAAGTAAAGGTGATGCAGGAGCATTGCTCCACCTCAGCACACGCCAATTGATTAACACGCATGGTGCACATTCAAGGAAGGGAGAGGCACCTCCCTCTCATTTTTCCTTCAAGAATCTAAGGTGTGATCTAGGAAATTAATGCCATCAAGTTGGAAAAGCCAAGTTGTGCCTTCACACAAGATGGAGATAAGGTCGCCATTAAGTGGTTGACAGTAGGAGGGATCTACATCCGATTTGGAACAGGTTTCCATCATTGTAATTTTCCCATTAGACAAGCGTTTTGAATGGTGATTTGACACCACTGGTTTAGCTTGGAGGGAATCTCATAGAGCCCCTCTTGTATAAATATTTGTATTGTATTCCTGATAGAGGTAACTAGAACTTGATGAAAAATCATTGTAAGCCAAGATAGGGAGGTTGATGAGAGTCGAGACTCAGTCACACTTCGAAAGAAAATATTTGTAATTTGATATTCTGCCACTAATAGAAAATGACAGTTTTTCATGTTATCAATTTCTGTGTAATGGATGTTGTGTTATTAATGTCATATGTACGAATTTGAGTTGTAGATGAATGTTAGAAATTGTCTATAGGGATAGAGATACAATTTTCTATCTGTAAGTGTGTTGGATTAGGTCTGGTTCTCTAGGATAAGTGTAAGGAGTGCACGACAGAGTGTGGAAAATTT
This sequence comes from Picea glauca, assembly GCA_000966675.3. NCBI lineage: Eukaryota > Viridiplantae > Streptophyta > Pinopsida > Pinales > Pinaceae > Picea > Picea glauca. Next base: position 5,741 of record JZKD02S0272321.1, read on the forward strand.
GTTAGCCGATGCAAGGAGTGTGTGTTTGAACTTAGTGGAGTCTGAAGAGAAATTTCCAAGAGGGCATACCAGGATTATTCACAGACTTGGGAGGAAATTTCAAGGTGTTTGGGTACCTTGGAAAGAAATACTGTGTAAAAGGAAGCACAATTTAGAGTTACTGAACACTCTGAAACACTCTGCCAGGAGGGAATTAAGATAGTGTGAGCATACACAAGAGAAACATGGTTGGAAGTGTTGGAATCCTTAAGAGAACCCCAGGGTTGCTGACCACTTTGAGGAAGGAAGGCTTTGCAAGAGTGCATCGACAAAGGAAANCCAATGGGTTAGCCATAATTAAGCTCACAATTGAAATTAATCAACAAACTTTATGAAAAAAAAATACCATCCTTTCCTTTGGCTAGATTTGTGGACACCCCGCACTTATTTTCCAATTGGAAATACCTTAACCAAACAACCAGAACCAGAGTATGTATACCTCAGCGAGTTGGTGATATGGACAACGGTGATTTGAACACCTTCTAGCAACGATCTCCCAGTGTAATTTCTTCGGTTCTCACTCCTACTGCATGTGCACAAAGGATCATACAGTCGAGCAAACATATCACACAATGAACCCAATGGCTTATTGGATAGAGTTCCACAATAGCTGGTTCTTAATGTAATCACACAATTTGAATCAATGGCGCTAACCCTAGCTAGTCCTTTTGTAGCTCGACTTCACACCAAATTCATATGCAGATTGCACCAAATTCTCAACAAGTCCATTTGCACCGTTTATCGATGCAGATGATGCCTCTATGGCAACAAATATTCCTAGATGGTGCACCAATGCTGTACAAGTTGTCCACACATAGGTGAGACACTTCTCTCATGCAAATTCCACGACGTGTCTCCTTTATGCACGGATTTGCAAGTTTCTCAACTCTGGATCTTCAACAACTTAGCCTTTGATACTTCACTTGGCTGCTGCCACTTCACATGATTGTAGATACAACAAAAGACCTCCTACGATATGTTGTTTTCATCAACTACTTAAACAGTTTGTGTGGAGAAGTTACTTCACATCACACCTATGACTATTTTTTTAATAGAGACGAACCTCTCTCTCATATGCTGCAAGTTTATAAAAAATACAGTCAGATCTCATGTTCCATCAACATACAGTCAGATCTCACATTCCAGCAGCGTCTCACATTTTCAGATAGCTATTTCTCCTATGCATATTCCATTACAATCTTAGATCTCTAGAGTTCTATCACTCTTGAATCACAAGTCCACCATCCAAAACATGATTTCAACCATTGTAATCGTTGCATAGTATCCCAATGGATTTATCGTTGATACCAATTGATAAATCCTAAAGAACAATATTGTGGGCGTTCTTAGGATAACAGATTTTCCACACGATCTGAGAAACTTCGTAGTTAATCAACATAGAGAGACAATATGAAAAAAATGTAATATCATTAACCAAGGTTTAATCTAGCCATTTAGCGAATACACAGAGAATTGAAGCATCATCCATTAGAAAATTATCATCATTGGCACGATTTCCTCACAGTTTTGCAGCTCGCTGATTTTGTGGGTGGATTGCTGGTGCATTCTGCAGTTGCAACAATCTCACTTAATCCACATCGCCTATCTCATGAGTGGCCTTTAAACTTGGTCACTCGTCTCAAGAAAATCAGATCTGTAACATCTCACAGATCTAGTTCTAAAAAAAACGCTACAACAAATCGGATCTGAAGCATTGACTTAGCTGATCCATGGCTTTATATCTCCAAAACCTGATCTTAAATTCATATATGCAGATAGTAGCGATGGCCAACTGCTCCATGCAACAATCGATATCTCCAACACCAGTCGACGCGCACTAAACAACTGTGGCATGGCTCTGATATTATCAACCGCTCTTCCCATATCAACCTCTCTTCACCATATGGCTCTGGACCTCTACTTCACGAGCTTCTCTACACAGGTTTTGACAATATCTCTTTTGCCACTCAACACTAACGGATCTGTGGCTCTTCCTCATATGAACAATGGATCTCGTGGGCATCCAGCAAAATCAAAATCTAGAAGAATCTAGAATTTTGATATTACAAACATCGATACGCACAGTTACACACAAAAAAAAAGGTTTATTTTTCTAAAGATTTATGTCATCGAGCGAGCAACATTTCTATTTCCCATACTGAACAATGTCCAATACTCTCACCATCTCCATTCCATTAGCAGTGGCTTTCATATCCATAAGCAACACATGAAATTTCGTTGTTGTTGTATCTACAACCTAAATAAAAATTGGAAGCCCAGCCAGGTACAGTTGCATGGCTAGAGCTTCTTCGCATGACAATCTCATCTAACATGTGGACTCCAGCTCAAGTGCTAGAAGATCCTATAAGTCAAACACATGCCTCTACTCTCCCATGTTCCTCGACACTCCCGTGAGGGACTTATGCCCAATCCAGCTCTGATATTATCACCATATTTTCACCATGGATTTGATACCAATTGATAAAACATAAGCAAGAATAACAATATGGTGGAAAAGGCATATCAACCAACACTCAATTATTCATTCCAATGTTATATATTTATAGTACAATGGGTGATGCCACCTCATAGAGAGATTTGATCTAGATCCTAAAATCATGCATGATGATTAGGCTAGGCAATCTTAACTAACTCATTAGTCATCACTTGAGGATATATTACTAATATCCTAAATGAATAATACAAATATAGGTGAANTATTCCATTACAATCTTAGATCTCTAGAGTTCTATCACTCTTGAATCACAAGTCCACCATCCAAAACATGATTTCAACCATTGTAATCGTTGCATAGTATCCCAATGGATTTATCGTTGATACCAATTGATAAATCCTAAAGAACAATATTGTGGGCGTTCTTAGGATAACAGATTTTCCACACGATCTGAGAAACTTCGTAGTTAATCAACATAGAGAGACAATATGAAAAAAATGTAATATCATTAACCAAGGTTTAATCTAGCCATTTAGCGAATACACAGAGAATTGAAGCATCATCCATTAGAAAATTATCATCATTGGCACGATTTCCTCACAGTTTTGCAGCTCGCTGATTTTGTGGGTGGATTACTGGTGCATTCTGCAGTTGCAACAATCTCACTTAATCCACATCGCCTATCTCATGAGTGGCCTTTAAACTTGGTCACTCATCTCAAGAAAATCAGATCTGTAACATCTCACAGATCTAGTTCTAAAAAAAACGCTACAGCAAATCGGATCTGAAGCATTGACTTAGCTGATCCATGGCTTTATATCTCCAAAACCTGATCTTAAATTCATATATGTAGATAGCAGCGATGGCCAACTGCTCCATGCAACAATCGATATCTCCAACACCAGTCGACGCGCACTAAAAAACTGTGGCATGGCTCTGATATTATCAACCGCTCTTCCCATATCAACCTCTCTTCACCATATGGATCTGGACCTCTACTTCACGAGCTTCTCTACACAGGTTTTGACAATAGCTCTTTTGCCACTCAACACTAATGGATCCGTGGCTCTTCCTCATATGAACAATGGATCTCGTGGGCATCCAGCAAAATCAAAATCTATAAGAATCTAGAATTTTGATATTACAAACATCGATACGCACAGTTACACACAAAAAAAAAGGTTTATTTTTCTAAAGATTTATGTCATCAAGCGAGCAACATTTCTATTTCCCATACTGAACAATGTCCAATACTCTCACCATCTCCATTCCATTAGCAGTGGCTTTCATATCCATAGGCAACACATGAAATTTTGCTGTTGTTGTATCTACAACCTAAATAAAAATTGGAAGCCCAGCCAGGTACAGTTGCATGGCTAGAGCTTCTTCGCACGACAATCTCATCTAACATGTGGACTCCAGCTCAAGTGCTGGCAGATCCTATAAGTCAAACACATGCCTCTACTCTCCCATGTTCCTCGACACTCCCGTGAGGGACTTATGCCCAATCCAGCTCTGATATTATCACCATATTTTCACCATGGCTTTGATACCAATTGATAAAACATAAGCAAGAATAACAATATGGTGGAAAAGGCATATCAGCCGACACTCAATTATTCATTCCAATGTTATATATTTATAGTACAATGGGTGATGCCACCTCATAGAGAGATTTGCTCTAGATCCTAAAATCATGCATGATGATTAGGCTAGGCAATCTTAACTAACTCATTAGTCATCACTTGAGGATATATTACTAATATCCTAAATGAATAATACAAATATAGGTGAAAATTTAGACTTAGTGATTGGTAAAGGTAATCCATAGGCTAACACTCTATGCATTTCTTTGATAGATGTTCAATTGCAATTTAGTATCACAACTATTGTAATCGTATTATATCAATAATTTATTAAGTGAGAAATTTTTCCTCTGTATTTACTATGAGTAAAACAAGACCTGCAAGCTATGTGAATTACTACACTTTATACTTTGTTCAAGGGCGCACTATCTATTTTCTTCCACAACAACAAGGTGAGATTCTTCAACAATTGATGCCTTAATTTGTTTAACAGTTTTGTAAATTTCACCCACAGGAAATACGACCTTTGTGTTTCCATATAGTTATTTTCATTTAAGGATCTTTTCTCTTATAACTGAAGGTAGAAAAAACAATCTTTAAACATATTCATTTTAAAATTTCCCAATGCCTGACATTACTCTTTGAGCCTTAAATTTAATCTCAGGAACAACTTATTTTTTGCACTGTTGCTGGGGACGGAGAAACAAATTTATTTTTCCCTGGGAGAAAGACAAGGTAAATTTCTATCTTTGATAGTGAACAAAGATTGAATACACAATTAAGACTTATTTTTATCTTTCACTTGGCGACTCCAACACATATAAAACTGGCATTCGGTCGAAAGAATACTAGAAAGAATCCAGACGATAAGAAGACTACACCAGTATCAGATCCCGAAAGGTTGTTGAAACCAAAAAGATACTTCAAATCGACTACTGCATCAACAGGTAAAATATACAAACCCAAAGTTGCACATGTGAATGCTAAGGTTCCAATTGAAGAACTAACCCCTAAAGTGAGTCTCAAACAAGTACCCTTTGTGGAGGCTTCAACTAGTAAACTCGAAGAAAAGCTCGAGAATTTGGAGGTAATTGTACCCAAGATAAAGATTGAGATTGACTCAACTGATAGTCCTAAATGGTCAGAAAAAAAGATCCCTCTCTATACCCGCTATTGTTAATACTCTACCGACTCCATCATTTCCCGAAGTAAAGGTGATGCAGGAGCATTGCTCCACCTCAGCACACGCCAATTGATTAACACGCATGGTGCACATTCAAGGAAGGGAGAGGCACCTCCCTCTCATTTTTCCTTCAAGAATCTAAGGTGTGATCTAGGAAATTAATGCCATCAAGTTGGAAAAGCCAAGTTGTGCCTTCACACAAGATGGAGATAAGGTCGCCATTAAGTGGTTGACAGTAGGAGGGATCTACATCCGATTTGGAACAGGTTTCCATCATTGTAATTTTCCCATTAGACAAGCGTTTTGAATGGTGATTTGACACCACTGGTTTAGCTTGGAGGGAATCTCATAGAGCCCCTCTTGTATAAATATTTGTATTGTATTCCTGATAGAGGTAACTAGAACTTGATGAAAAATCATTGTAAGCCAAGATAGGGAGGTTGATGAGAGTCGAGACTCAGTCACACTTCGAAAGAAAATATTTGTAATTTGATATTCTGCCACTAATAGAAAATGACAGTTTTTCATGTTATCAATTTCTGTGTAATGGATGTTGTGTTATTAATGTCATATGTACGAATTTGAGTTGTAGATGAATGTTAGAAATTGTCTATAGGGATAGAGATACAATTTTCTATCTGTAAGTGTGTTGGATTAGGTCTGGTTCTCTAGGATAAGTGTAAGGAGTGCACGACAGAGTGTGGAAAATTTGTTAGCCGATGCAAGGAGTGTGTGTTTGAACTTAGTGGAGTCTGAAGAGAAATTTCCAAGAGGGCATACCAGGATTATTCACAGACTTGGGAGGAAATTTCAAGGTGTTTGGGTACCTTGGAAAGAAATACTGTGTAAAAGGAAGCACAATTTAGAGTTACTGAACACTCTGAAACACTCTGCCAGGAGGGAATTAAGATAGTGTGAGCATACACAAGAGAAACATGGTTGGAAGTGTTGGAATCCTTAAGAGAACCCCAGGGTTGCTGACCACTTTGAGGAAGGAAGGCTTTGCAAGAGTGCATCGACAAAGGAAAGGAGATGCCTAAAGATGCTCAGATAGGCTAAGGGAGAAGTAGTCTACCTGAGTACAAGGAGTGCGTTGGGGAGACTGTAAGTCCATTCTACAAGATCAGGAGGAAGAGAGATAAGTTTCTAGGAGGGAAAGAGAAAGTTCATTGAAGAACAAAGAGGAATGGGGAACCATGAAGGTTTTCAAGTTGAGCAAAGTCCCAGAAGAGTCTGCGCAGAACTTTGCAAGGAGTGCGAAAGAAGTTCGAGAATAGCCTAAGTCTTGAAAGAGAAATTTGTGCTAAGTGTGAAAAGGGGTCGAGGAATTGCCAAAGTCCCAAAGACTGAGAAATTTTCCATCGTCAGAGGAGATAGGTGGCAGAAGATCAAGAGGTTCGGGAGCTGGAACTTCAGGAGGTTTTCCAAGAGCAAACAAGAATCTTTGCGAAGTCGCAAAGAGTCATTTGAATCTAGGTTGTTGGATCATGGAGGAAACGTGGCAGATATCCACGTATTTTGGAGGGAGAACCCTTCGGGGAAAAATTCGAGGAGAGAATACCCGAAGAGCTGAGAGTTGAAGAAATCTTGGTCGTCCATTGAGATAGGACACATGGATTTGGATCGACCTTTCGTTGATTCGCAATCAGGAAGGATAGAGTTGGGGGAAGAGAGGATCTGTGAAGTCTGAACTTGTGATTTGATCTCAACTGTCGATCGTAAGAGGATCGTGGACCATAGATTTGGTCCTGGAGAATTCATTGATTTGGGAATCGGGGATAAGGGTGCAAGCAGTTCGTGAAAGTCCTGAAGCACGGGGTCGCAAAGGGAGCTATCCCACAATCAGAGTTTGTGGTAACATCAAGGAGGGAGCCTAGCATAAAGACATAACATTTATTGGTGTTAAGATCATTAAGGAGAGGGTCCACGGGTGCCACATAACCTGCAACGAGAAGATGAAAGGCTTGTGTCAAATTAAATGGGTTCCCATGAGGAGCCCTACGAGCCATTCGACTCGATGACTTGAATGATCCTAGACTGTGAGGTTGAGAAACCCCTTAGGAGGAAGGGAGAGAGGGGGTGGCTACACTGTCAAGTGGTATCAAAGCTTGATTTTACTCTCAGGAAAGAGGAAGGAGATAAAGGAGATACTCTGATACCAAGAATGGTATCAGAGACAATTTAGAATTGATTTCTGTAAGCAAGGGAGACAGAGTGAGGTACTATGTTGAAGCTGTTGCAAGGTGTGCAACAGATGATAAACAACCAATTTGGATGTAAATGAATAAGTATGGCCATTTAAGGTCATAAATATGGTTGAGGAGAAGTCCATTCGTAGAGGAGAAAAGAGGATATGGACAAGGAGCTCAATGAAATCAGGGCAGAAATGGAGAAGCTAGCATTTAATATGCAGCGGGAGGCAAAGGTATGATGGAGGTATGAATGGCCTTTGAAGAGGACAACTAAATGGTCTGTTCAGAAGTTGTTGGCTAGAGGGTAGAAACATGTGTTAAAAATGTGGCTGAGGTATGCTGAAAACCTCAATGACGAGGGAAAGAGATCTAGTAGAGGTCCCGTAGGTTGCCATGTGGGAAATGAGAAGGGATCAATGGATCTCGTAAACTTCTAGGTGGGAAGAGGAGACATCCCAAATTTCCAGGTGGGCAAGGGAGGAGAGATGAGCTGATCCGAGAGTTCACATAAGAGGATGTTGACAGATGAGGAGGAAGAAGAAGAAAGGACTTGCTCAGATGGATATTCACGCGAAACTGGGAACCATGTGAATGAAGATGATGAGAAGTTAAAAAATTCCACCATCGAGGAGAAGGATTAGAGGACCATTGTGATCATTAGAGGAGTCGAGAAATTCCTTCCAAGTGGTCGAGGAGATGTTATCACAGAGGTTGCAGATGCGACAGGAGGACAATAAACTGAGACTGTCATGGAGGAGGAGGAACAGATATTGAATTCTGTCCCAAGAGAAGGAGAACACCCAATGGGATTACTCACCCAGTGGGAAATGGAATTAAAGGAATTGGAAAATTGGTTAGGAAGTCCAGAACCATAAGGTCACTTCCATAAGATAGCCATTCCAGAGGAGACACACCAACATGAGTTGTAGCTGGAGGAAGATGGAATAGAACCAACCAAAGAACTAACAAGAGTCAATTTGCCAAGAGTAATAACTGAGAAGAAGCCCAATGATGAGGAATCTGTAGAAGTAGAGGCTGTAGTAGAGTGGAAAGAGAAGCCCACAAGAGATGAAGAAGATAACATGGGAGATCGATGTGATTTACCCGGAGACAAGGAGGAAGTGCAACAAGCTAGTATGCAATAGGAAAACTAGCTAATGGACTAGCTGGATGAGGTGGTTGAGGAGATAAGGAAGATGATGTTGGGATTGATAGAGAAAGTGGTCAACAAGAAGCATAATCTAGACAAAAGGAAACCTGCACGAATGATGGGGAAGATGCAATAGCAACAACAAAATAGAGGAGCGGAAAGACAACTTTAGGAAAGAGTTTGGGATCCAAGAGGATTTCAACCGATCTAGAAAGCTCATGAGTAGAAGCTCATGATTTTCGTAGCTGTGGATTATGATGCAGGAGCATCACTCCACCTTAGCACATGCCAACTGATTAACACACATGGTGTGCATTCAAGGAAGGGAGAGGCATGACCCTCTCATTTTTCCTTCAATAATATAAGGCGTGATCCAGGCAATTAATGTCATGAGGTTGGAAAAGCCAAGTTGTGCCTTCGCACAAGATGGAGATAAGGTCCCCATTAAGTGGTTGATGGTAGGAGGGATCTGCATCTAATTTGGAAGAGGTTTCCATCATTGTAATTTTCCCATTAGACAGACATTTTGAATGGTGGTTTGACACCACTAGTTTAGCTTGGAGGGAAGCTCGTCGAGCTCCTCTTGTATAAATATTTGTATTGTATGCCTGATAGAGGCTGTTGGAACTTGATGAAAAGTCATTGTAATCCAAGCTAGGGAGGTTGATGAGAGTTGAGACTCAGTTGCAGTCTAGACTCAAATATTTGCAATTTGATATTCTTCCATTACTGGAAAATGACAGTTTTTCCTGTTATCAATTTCTGTGTAATGGATGTTGTGTTATGAATGTCATATGTATGCATTTGAGTTGTAAATGAATGTTAGAAATCGTCTGCAAGGATATAGATACATTTTTCTATTTGTAAGTGTGTTGGATTAGGTCTGGTTCTCTAGGCTAAGTGTAAGGAGTGCTCGATAGAGTGTGGAAACTCTCTGAGCCGATGGAAGGAGTGCGTGTCTGAACTCAGTGGATTCAGAAGAGAAACTGGCAGGAGGGCATACCAAGATAATTCACAGACTTGGGAGGAAATTTCAAGGTGGTTGGGTACCTTGGAAAGAAAGAATGTGTAAGAGGAAGCACAGTTCAGAGTTACTGAACACTCTGAAACACTCTGCTAGGAGGGAATTGAGCTAGTGTGAGAATACACAAGAGAAACATGGTTGGAAGTGTTGAAATCCTTAAGAGAACCCTAGGGTTTCTTAACACTCATTTACAAGAGTGCATTGACAAAGGAAAGGAGATGCCTTAATATGCTCAGATAGGCCAAGGGACAAGCCATCGAAAATCTTAGCCGAGTAAAAGGAGTGTGTTGGGGAGACTGTAAGTCCATTCTACAATCTCAGGAGGAAGAGCGATAAGTTTCCAGGAGGGAAAGAGAAAGTTCATTGAAGAATGCAGAGGAATGGGAAATCGTGAAGGTTTTCAAGATGAGCAAAGTCACAGAAGATTCTGCACATAACTCTGTAAGGAGTGCGAAAGAAGTTCGAGAATAACCTAAGTCTCGAAAGAGAAATTTGCGCTAAGTGTGCAAAGGGGTTGAGGACTTGCTGAAGTCCTGAAGGCTGAGAAATCATCCATTGTTGAAGGATACAGGTGGCAGAATATTGAGAGGTTCGGGAGCCATAACTTTGGGAGGTTTGCCAAGAGAAAAAAAAGATCTTCATGAAGTCGTGAAGAGAGATTTGAATCCAAGTCGTTGGATCGAGGAGGACACGTGGCAGAGATCCATGTATTTCGGTGGGAGAACCCTTTGGGGAAAAATTAAGGAGAGAATACTCGAAGAGCTGAAGCAATCTTGGTCGTCCATTGAGATAGGACATGTGGATTTTGATCGACATTTCGCTAATTCGCAACCAGGAAGGATAGAGTTGGGGGAAGAGAGGACTCGCAAATTACGAACTTTTGATTTGATATCAACCGTCGATCGTAAGAGTATCATGGACCGTAGATTTGGTCTTAGATAATTCACCAATTCGGGAATCAGGGATAAGGGTGCAAGCAATTCATGAAATTCTTGAAGCACGGGGTCACGAAGGGAGCTAGCCCATGATCATAGTCCATAGTCACATCAAGGAGGGAGCCTAGAATAAAGAGCCAACACTCGTTGGTGTTAAGAGTGCTAAGGAGAGGGTCTGCGGGTGCCACATAACTGGTGCTGAGAAGGTGAAGGGCCCGTGTCAAGTTAAATAGGTTCCCATGAGGAGCTTGATGAGTCATTTGGATCAATGAATTGAACAATCCTAGACCCGGAGGTCGAGAAACCCCTCAAGAGGAAGGGAGAGAGGGGGTGTCTACACTGTCAAAAGGTTTCAATTTTCTGAAACCCCGAAGAACATATTTTATACCCTGATTCATCCCCTATCGATTCTCCTATTTATACATCTTGTAAGTTTGAGGAAACCAATCCACATTTCCATTTTCCTCCTCTTTTAGATTTTTCGTCTCCTAACAAGATTTTTACGGAACTTCCTTCGCCACATCCCAAAGAAGTTGAAAGGTCACCACTTCGTTCCCTTGACGTTTTTGAAAATCCTCTTTTTTCCCAAATTCCGTCTCTTAGACTTCCAATGGTTGCTACTAGAGGAGGTGGTGCCAGAGGTGGAGGAGAAGGTGAACAAGGTCAAGGAAAACCTCCACCCCCTTGAATCTTTGCCAAGGTAACATCCATATATGCTCCCTTGGTCCTCCCTGCCGTCCTTCATGATTTTCCCGAGAATTATATGAAAAACTTACCAAAATTTATGGGAGAAGGAGATTTAACTGCAACCAAGCACATAGCCTTTTTCAATCAGTTTGATGATATCCTTGGCATTGAGAATGAATATGTTTACTCAAGTATTTTAGTAAAAATATTCAAAGGACAAGTAATAACCTGGTTTCGAGGACTCCCGGTAGGATCCTTATGGTCATATGATGATCTAGAAAATTATTTTTTAAGACAGTGGGGAGAAAAGAAATACCATCTCTATTATTTAACTGAATTTGGGGCTTTAAGAAAAAATAATTCTGAATCAGTTCTTGAATTTACTCAGAGGTTCAATAAGCTGTACATAAAGATCCCAACCAAAGTTAAACCCTCTCAACCTACGACAAAGGTAACTTTTCAAGGGGATTTTGAACCAGACTTTGCACTCCTCCTAAGAGAAAGAAGATCTACCACTCTGGCAGGAATGCAAGATGATGCCATAGAAATCGAATCAAATATGATATCATCTGATAAATTAAAAACAAAATTTTAGATGAGAACTAGAGAACCTAGGCGTTTCAAAGAATAGGCAGGGCCATCTGAATATGGAAATTCTGCAGAAGAAAAAATGGATGAGATGGATAAAATAATTAAAGACTTATCAAACAAAATATCCAGGATGGAATTAGACCAAGCCAAACCTGATCCGTTTGCTAGAAATCAATTCAGAAGAAATCCTAACCCTCAGACGCAACAAAGACAGGTAAAAAATGAAGATCAAAAGATCCAAGCCCCTTTTAAAACTGAAAACTTTATGTAGAGGGATGACATGCAAAATTATGAGGAGTTAGAAGAGGATATAAACAACCTTAGTGATGACAACCGAGAGCCTCATTTTACTAGACATGATTATGAAAAGTTTCTAGACCTAGAGCCCCTGTTTAATAATGAGGAAAGTATAAATAATCTGGGAGAATATGCATATGAAGGACTCACCAACTCAATAATGGTTAAACTCCAACATAAGTACAATTTAAGGCCTAGAGAAAAAAATCCTACAAATGTTCCACCGAAAAAGATTTTATCAAGAAAAAAAGTGAATGAGGTAGCTGTTACTAAAATGCTAATTGAAACACAAGCTGCCCGAACAAAAACAGTTGAAACAAGAGCAACACAAACTAAAAAATCATAGAATATAGAAGCACAAGATCCAACCAGATAAATAAAAAAAACAACTGGAGGTTTTAGTTTAGAAAATGAAATTAATAAAATTAAAATCCCCATGCCCCTGGTTGAGCTTGCAAAAATCCGATTTATAAAAAACAGATTGCTAAAATGATAATTTTTTCTGATGTTGAATGTCACGCAGATGTTATCAATCTAAAAAATTAAAGACCTATGATCATGTTTGGTCCGCACATAAAAAATACTAAGGATTATGTTGCTCTGTTTTATATTACATTAACTGTGCATGACCACTTACTCCAAAACTATATGTTAGATTTTGGTGCATCTCATAATTTAATGCCTAAATTTATCATGGAAAAATTGGGCCTCAAAATAACTAGACCTTATCAAGAATTATACTCATTTGATTCCAGAAAAGTTAAGTGTCTTGGCATGATCAAAGATTTAGTAGTAAATCTTGTACAGATCCCTGTAAAAAGTATCCTCATGGATGTAGTCGTCGTTGACGTCCCTTCCAAGTATGACATGCTGTTATCTAGGTCTTGGGGCGCCAAATTAGGAGGATCACTTCAGTTGGACATGACTTATGCTACGATCCCAATTTTCGGTGGACAATTTAATAGACTGTACAGAGAGACTAGATTGGCATATACTATAAGTGGCCCCCAAAACCCAAACAACTACCCAGTCTATGTTGTCGATTAGGACTTAGGAAATTGTATATTATCAATAGATGATGATTTCGAAGAATGTACATAAGAAGAAAATAAAAAAATAGAAAAAAAAAACAAAAAAGAGTAAATAATAGAGAAGGAATGTGGAAAATGTTTTTTGATGGCACTTCGTCCTGCGAAGGAGCAGGGGCCATAGTGTTATTTGTAGCACCAGGATATGAGTACGTTATCCCCTTCTCATATAGATTACAGTGGGAGGTTGATTATACAAATATTGTATGTGAATATGAATCTCTAGTCTTAGGATTAGAGGCCGCCAGAAAGTTAAAAATTGAACATCCGATAGTTTATGGTGATGCAGAGATTATTGTGAAACAAATAAAGCAACAATATCAAGCCAAGCATCCGAGGCTAAGATCATACAAAAATTGTGCCTGGGATTTAATAGAAAATTTATTCTGATCCTTTAACATTCACTCCATTCCCATAATGGAAAATCATCAAGTTTATTCTTTAGCCAAAACTGCGACGATGATGCAGGAGCATCTCTCCACGTCAGCGAGCCAGCCAACCACGTCAACATGTGCATTCAAGGCTAAAGAGAGGCGCATCCCTCATTTTCGAATTTGAAATTTGAATGTAATAAATGTTGTAGGCTATTGAGCCATGGGGCTGTGCTATGCGCACAGGCTGTAGAGTAGGTAGGCCTTTAATGCTTTGAAGGCTGAGATCTAGATCTGATTTTTGGACTAGACAACCCATTCAATGCCATTGAATAGGGTAGGTGAGTTTGGAGGGAAGAGCTCTAAGAGCCCCTCATGTAAAAGATCAATTTTGATCTCATTTTTGTAGTATTTGAAGTATGCACAAGAGAGAGTGAGTGTGCAAGAGAAGGAGTCGAGAGCTTGTTATAGGCCATGCTTAAGAGCACCTTGTAAAACAAACATTTTCCATTTAATACAAAGAAAATAGTTTTTTCCTGCATATTTTCTGTGTTGAATGAATGTCTGTGTGTGTTCTTTATATGTTGTGAATGTATTCTATGTTTGGGCATTTGCAGGAGTTTCTTTGATTTCAGGTTTTTGAAGGTCTTTGAGGCTTCACACCATGAGGGTGTGACAAAACACTATGGGTTCTGTAGGCCATGCACACGGATGCACTTCTGAACTCTGCGGATTCAGACAAAGACGTGCCAAGCGGGAACAAAGCTGAAATCATCAACTCGAGGAAGACCTATGAGGTTGTTGAACACCTCAAGAGGCAAGGCTGTGTAGAAGAGACATAGTTGAAGACAAAAACTCTGCTATGAGTTCTGTAAAGCTCTGCCAGGTGGGCATTGAGCCAGTGTAAGGAGTGCACAGAGGAATAACTCTACTGTGAATTTAGAAGAAGACAAAAGCTCTGAGGAGTTCTGAATAACTCTGCTAGGAGGGCATTGAGTCAATGTGCATATAGGCACAAGGAGAGAACTCTTTGAGTTCTGTAATTGGAAGAAGAATCCACTGAAGGATCTTCGCAGGGTTGTTGAACACCCTGAACACTCAACAAGAGGTTGCTTGAGTGAAGGATAGTCAAGAGGGCATCCAAATTATTCATCTGAGGGAGAAGGGAAAAGGATTTAGTTCCTTAAGATTCTGAGTAGCAGGAAATCTTAGAAC
>JZKD02S0272332.1:1386-20553 GCA_000966675.3 Picea glauca
AGTTTAATGTGAATAGTTATTGTGTATAAATTTGACAAATGATAAGTCACTTACTCTTTATCAAGCACCTTTTTCTGTTCATTTTCAGAAGCTCCCCTTCTATTTTGTCTTCATCCCTTTCGTCATCCCAAATCATTGCACCTAGTGTGTACTCACTGGAATAATAGAAAGACTCATATGATATGTACCCCTTTGCCATAGACCCCTCTGATTTTTCCCTTTGTAGAAAAATTCCTTTCAATTTCTTTATGTACCTCTCTAAGAAGAACATCCAACGACAGGAGACAACTCTGAATAATTCAACCTCATCTACTAGGTGAATTAGAAGATGAAATTGAAAGTCCATGAAACTTGCCGACAGTTCCTTCTGAAACATACAAACAATCTCAACTATCTATTGACGCCACCGTGGAATGCTAGCCATGTGAATCTCCTTTTATGTGATCCAATATACAAATGTAGATAACTTAGATATGGCACATCATAGGTCCTAAGGGAAGTCATGGTTCACACACCCATGCACCACCAGAGGATAATGACACTGCAAAGTAAACACATACAAAATTAATTATGTTTTATCCCATAGAATGAATTTATAAAACAAATAATAAAATCATGTTTTTGACATACGTACACTTAGAATGTTTAAATGGTCATGTGATTTTAACCCCGACAAATGGTGTTCCAAAGTGAAGTTGCGCCGTAGTGAATACCCATATAAAGAAGGCACCTTCACACCCAATATAACTTCCTTTGCCAAAGAAAGATCAACTTTCTTCAATATCCATGGGACATCACCTTCTTTGAAAGACCAAGAGGGACCAACCTCTCCTCTACTTTCTTTTCTTGGCCAATGTTTTTTTTTTACTTTTTGAAGAAATAATATCTCTCCTAACATCCAATGTGTCACTTTCTTTTGATGATACGTGCCTCCATAAAGACGATGAAACATTTTTAAATATATGCATGGGATCTAGTAAGTGGGCAACATTAATATGCTCCAAATATGGGAGCTCATAAAAGATAGATTTCTTTTTCATCCCAATGGGAAATTTCTCAACATAGGTGTCGAAGAATTCTGGATCATCGAACATAGGCTCCCCATTTGAATCTAATATTTATGTAATCTCCTTCTCCTTCTCTCTCTCATATTCTCTAAGCCATTGTGTTGGTGTCATTATTGCAAGCCTTTGGGATCTCTCTGGTTTACCATTGAAAGAAAATGTTGCTCTTCTATAAGGGTGTTGTTCTGGGAGGAATACCCTGGAGTAGTCGTACTCTAGCTTTCGTAGGTGGTTGGACCACCTAGCCTTCAGAGAAGGTCCACAACATTTACATCCATGATAGCCTTTTGTTACAACACCTGTGAAATTATTAATGTATACAATAGAGCATGTTAGCGTCGAAGTCCAGAACAGTCGCAACGAATTAAATATGCCAAAAAATATTGTTACATATATAAACAAATAAATAAGCATGCAATTTACCATAGCAAACTCCTAAGCCTGGATAATCATGTGTGGTGTAAACACACATGCCATAGAATGTAAAATTCCTCTCTGTTGCGATGGGTCTTGATACATCGTATACATGTATCCCTTCCCATAATTCCTTCAATTCATCTAACAATGGTTGTAGGTAGACATCCAAATTATTAAATTGTCTTCTACCAGGGACTATAAGAGCCACCATCAGATGTTAATTTTTCACGGACAACCACAGGGGGAATATTTTTATTGATCACTAGTACAAGCCAAAAAAAATAGTTGGTGTTTTGGAGGGAATATGGGTTGACTCCGTCCATGGCTATCCCGAGTCACAGACTTTGTACTTCATCCTTGAATATTTTGGGTCATGTATCCTCTACATGCTTCATGGCTATTGAATCTGTTTGGATTTGCATAACTTCCGACTCACTTATGTGCGAGGCAACGAAATAGCCTTTGAATCCTTGGGATTATAGGCATGTGCCTCAATATATTATGAGGAGTACCATGTGATTTACCCTTTTTATTTGATTTATGATATCTGTCATGCACACATTTCAGACATATCTCTTTGTCTGCATAGTCTCCTCTATATAGAATACAATCATTCAGACATGCATGATATGATATGTATTCAACACCCAATATTTTCAACATTTTCTTTACCTCTTTGCAGCTATTGGGCAAGACATTATCACTCGAAAGAACCTTATCTTTGAATAACCTGTAGTTAGTGGAAAATAGAAATGTACAATGTTATTTAACGTTCATAAAATCGATCGTTTTTAATGTTGATTCTGTGACAAGATTTCTCAAATTATAAGGGACTTGATGATGATCAGTTACCCTAATATTGTCGAGAAACATGTGTTTGACATGCAAAACTTTGCTTTCAAGTTGTACAATAACATTGTTGTCCCTAGTTGGGTATAATTTGATCGGCTAGGTCCAAAGAGAGGGGTGGTGGAAGTAGATTTTAGACTTTTGAATAAGGTATCATTGATATGAGCATCATCCCCTCGCTCATCGTTTTGGAATGCATCTAAAAACATTGTCTCCATGGAAGTTGTACCCCGTAAATAATCATCCATACCAACCTCTATTTCATTGACTCCATTGCCAACTTGAGAAGAATTATTATTGTCGTAGTCATTGCTAATTAGTGAATCTGGACATAGTGGGAATTGAATAGGTGGTTGATTCAACCATTCTTGGTATGCTTTCTCTCTGAGTTGTGCTCTTATTGCAGCCTTCTCTTGATTTGACATTATAGTGGGGTGCAACGGAAGATGATAGGTAGGTCGCTTATCATCACTAGAATCCTAATTTCAAAAACATTGAATATTAGTACATCGATGATATTAATAAACACAATGAAATTGGTTTGTTCAAATCACATTATAAAGAACAATTATTACCATTGTTGACCCATGATTGTGGCTGGAAGATAGCATGTTACTATTGGTAGCGTAAAGTGGTTGTCCATTTTCATCTACCAACTGCTTGCAGTATGTTGCTCATGATAAGAGCTTTCGACGTTTTTGAATTGGTACCGGAATATTATCTACATATGAACTTGATTCTAAATTAGGATCCTGCAAATTTGGTCGATACATTTTTATTCAGATTGACATGGATAAAAAAAATAAATTCAATTACATAATCAAAATATAAATAAAGTCTGAACTTACTAGAGATGGAAAGGGATAACTCTGTGATGGACTTTTAGCAATATGGAACAGGATGGAATTTGAAGAATTGGCCATTTGATATTGTAAGTTTCTCTCCTTGCATTTGAAAAAAATCAATAGTAATTTTTTTTTAAGAATAAGGTGACTTTATAAGTGCAAAATGTATACTATGATGTACTGCAAGTCATATGTATGCATCATGAAAAATTATTTAAGATGAATATATTATTTTTTGTGCAAATAAAAATTCAGATAACTNATAGACCCCTCTGATTTTTCCCTTTGTAGAAAAAATCCTTTCAATTTATTTATGTACCTCTCTAAGAAGAACATCCAACGACAGGAGACCACTCCGAATAATTCAACCTCATCTACTAGGTGAATTAGAAGATGAACTTGAAAGTCCATGAAACTTTCCGACAGTTCCTTCTGAAACATACAAACAATCTCAACTATCTATTGACGCCACCGTGGAATGCTAGCCATATGAATCTCCTTTTATGTGATCCAACATACAAATGTAGATAACTTAGATATGGCACGTCATAGGTCCTAGGGGAAGTCATGGTTCACACACCCATGCACCATAAGAGGATAATGACACTGCAAAGTAAACACATACAAAATTAATTATGTTTTATCCCATAGAATGAATTTACAAAACAAATAATAAAATCATGTTTTTGACATACGTACTCTTAGAATGTTTAAATGGTCATGTGATTTTAACCCCGACAAATGGTGTTCCAAAGTGAAGCTACGTCGTAGTGAATACTCATATAAATAAGGCACCTTCACACCCAATATAACTTTTTTTGCCAAAGAAAGATCATCTTTCTTCAATATCCATGGGACATCACCTTCTTTGAAAGACCAAGAGGGACCAACCTCTCCTCTACTTTCTTTTCTTGGCCAATGTTTTTTTTTACTTTTTGAAGAAATAATATCTCTCCTAACATCCAATGTGTCACTTTCTTTTGATGATATGTGCCTCCATAAAGACGATCAAACATTTTTAAATATATGCATGGGATATAGTAAGTGGGCAATATTAATATGCTCCCAATATGGGAGCTCATAAAAAATAGATTCCTTTTTCATCCCAATGGGAAATTTCTCAACATAGGTGTCGAAGAATTCTGGATCATCGAACATAGGCTCCCCATTTGAATCTAATATTTATGTAATCTCCTTCTCCTTCTCTCTCTCATATGCTCTAAGCCATTGTGTTGGTGTCATTATTGCAGGGCTTTGGGATCTCTCTGGTTTACCATTGAAAACAATTGTTGCTCTTCTATAAGGGTGTTGTTCTGGGAGGAATACCCTGGAGTAGTCGTACTCTGGCTTTCGTAGGTGGTTGGACCACCTAGCCTTCAGAGAAGGTCCACAACATTTACATCCATGATAGCCTTTTGTTACAAGACCTGTGAAATTATTAATGTATACAGTAGAGCATGTTAGCGTCGAAGTCCAGAATAGTCGCAATGAATTAAATATGCCAAAAAATATTGTTACGTATATAAATAAATCAATAAGCATGCAATTTACCAGAGCAAACTCCTAAGCCTGGATAATCATGTGTGGTGTAAATACACATGCCATAGAATGTAAAATTCCTTTTTGTTGCGATGGGTCTTGATACATCGTATACATGTATCCCTTCCCATAATTCCTTCAATTCATATAACAATGGTTGTAGGTAGACATCCAAATTATTAAATTGTCTTCTACCAGGGACTATAAGAGCCACCATTAGATGCTAATTCTTCATGGACAACCACGGGGGGATATTTTTATTGATCACTAGTACAAGCCAAAAAAAATAGTTGGTGTTTTGGAGGGAATATGGGTTGACTCCATCTATGGCTATCCCGAGTCGCAAACTTTGTACTTCATCCTTGATTTTTTCGGGCCATGTATCCTCTATATGCTTCATGGCTATTGAATCTGTTTGGATTCACATAACTCCCGACTCACTTATGTGCGAGGCATGTCATCCCTGCAACATAGCTAATTATTTGCAACAAAATAGCCTTTGAATCCTTGGGATTATAGGCATGTGCCTCAATATATTATGAAGAGGACCATGTGATTTACCCTTTTTACTTGATTTATGATATCTGTCATGCCCACATTTTAGACATATCTCTTTGTCTACATAGTCTCTTCTATATATAATACAATCATTCAGACATGCATGATATGATATGTATTCAACACCCAATATTTTCAACATTTTCTTTGCCTCTTCACAACTACTGGGCAAGACATTATCACTCGGAAGAACCTTATCTTTGAATAACCTGTAGTTAGTGGAAAATAGAAATGTACAATGTTATTTAATGTTCATAAAATCGATCGTTTTTAATGTTGATTCCGTGACAAGATTTCTCAAATTATAAGGAACTTGATGATGATCAATTACCTAAATATTGTTGAGAAACATGCGTTTGACATGCCAAACTTTGCTTTCAAGTTGTACAATAACATTGTTGTCCCTAGTTGGGTATACTTTGATCGGCTAGGTCCAAAGAGAGGGGAGGTGGAAGTAGATTTTAGACTTTCAAATAAGGTATCATTGATATGAGCATCATCCCCTCGCTCATCATTTTGGAATGCATCTAACAACATTGTCTCCATGGAAGTTGTACCCCGTAAATAATCATCCATACCAACCTCTATTTCATTGACTCCATTGCCAACTTGTGAAGAATTATTATTGTTGTAGTCATTGCTAATTAGTGAATCTGGACATAGTGGGAATTGAATAGGTGGTTGATTCAACCATTCTTGGTATGCTTCCTCTATGAGTTGTGCTCTTATTGCAGCCTTCTCTTAATTTGACATTGTAGTGGGGTGCAACGGAAGATGATAGGTAGGTCACTCATCATCACTAGAATCCTAATTTCAAAAACATTGAATATTAGTACATTGATGATATTAATAAACACAATGAAATTGGTTTGTTCAAATCACATTATAGAGAACAATTATTACCATTGCTGACCCATGATTGTGGCTGGAAGATAGCATGTTACTATTGGTAGCGTAAAGTGGTTGTCCATTTTCATCTACCAACTGCTTGCAGTATGTTGTTCATGATAAGAGCTTTTGATGTTTTTGAATTGGTACTGGAATATTATCTACATATGAACTTGATTCTAAATCAAGATCCTGCAAATTTGGTCGATACATTTTTATTCAGATTGACATGGATAAAAAAAATAAATTCAATTACATAATCAAAATATAAATAAAGTCTGAACTTACTCGCGATGGAAAGGGATAACTCTGTGATGGAATTTTAGCAATATGGAACGGGATGGATTTTGAAGAATTGACCATTTGATATTGTAAGCTTCTCTCCCTGCATTTGAGAAAAATCAATAGTAAATTATTTTTAAGAATAAGGTGACTTTATAAGCGCAAAATGGTATTGCAAGTCATATGTATGCATCATGAAAAATAATTTAAGATGAATATATTATTTTTTGTGCAAATAAAAATTTAGATAACTTTGAAAACATAACGACACGTTACTGTAACAGACACGTACCAGTGCGTCTATAACATTGTAAAGCACAAAGCGTTTATATACAC
Source organism: Picea glauca (assembly GCA_000966675.3). Classification (NCBI taxonomy): domain Eukaryota; kingdom Viridiplantae; phylum Streptophyta; class Pinopsida; order Pinales; family Pinaceae; genus Picea; species Picea glauca. Next base: position 8,165 of record JZKD02S0272332.1, read on the forward strand.
ATTGCATCGGTACCATGAATTTAAATAATAAAAAAATAATTATCCAATATCGTTGCTCCAAAACTTTAAAACGCACCGGTGCATCGTATACATATCCACACCGATGCGTTAAAGTAATAAACGCACCAAAGTTTCGAGAAAAAAAAAAAAAAAAACACGACTTGGTTTTTTTACAATTGAAAAAAGAGCGGGAATTTAAAATTTAATTTCATAAAGTCATTTAAATAGTAAAAACCTATTCACTGTTTCATTATTTTACCAAAATTTACAGTGGAAATATTTGCAAGAGAGCCATACCGGAGAGCACTGTGGAGGAACAAAATACTTTAGAACAACAAGATTTATTCAGAAGATCATAATTTAATTCATTTAAAACAATTTTCATAAATTCTTTCATGGGTATTAAGCTATTTGATATTTTATTATTTTTCCAAAATTTACAGAGTATAGATTTGCAAGAGAGCACTGTGGAGCAACATATCAATACATTTGAAAGTAGAGTTATTCAGAAGATGAAAATTGAAAGGGTATGGCAATTCATTCAAAACCCTTTTGCAGTAACAAAATTATTCATACTTACCTTAAACCCTTGCTTCTTGTTGTTTGTGTGATTGCAAAACTTCAACTTAGGGTTTAAATCACTCTATCACTTCATAATTATAGATTTTCATTTTAGGTTTTTAGATTTAATGGGTTTATGTTTCCATATAAAAAACGTTTGACATGTGATGCATCAGATCCAAAGCTTCTTGGACGTGTAACATTTAAAAAAAAAATAGTTTCGGGTAATCGGTGTGTCTTATGTAATATAATGCACTGGTGTGCTTATATATACAAACACATCGACTATGCCGCAAATAATTAAAAAAATTAGTTCATGGATGTGTAAATTTATTTGTTTATGGTATTTTTTATTTTCGTTTTTTTCAATTGGAGCACTGTTGTTAACGATACTTATCACACCGTTGTAATTTAATGTTTTTTAAAATCTTTTTTATCGGTGCATTTTTAACATTAAACGCATAAGTGATTTTAACGATATATTACGCATTGCTCTAATTTATTGTTCTTTTAAATATTTTTTATAGCGGTGTGTTTGATAACATGTAACACACCGACGCTTTAATATTAATACAACACACCATGATACTTTTTTGGGGTGAAAATTATGTGACTTATTTATAAAATATATTTAATATCTTCTGTATTGAATGGTACATGTTGTATATTGATAAAAAAATGTATGAGAATAGTTCAAGTAACAAAAATTATGATGGATACAAAGATAACACATCCAGAAAAGAAAAAAATGTAAGTTCTTTATAAATTCTATACAAAATTAATATGTTAAAAAGGCAAGTTCTTTGTAAATTCTATAAAAAAATAATATGTTTGAACTATATGCAAGTTTAACTAATATGTATTGGTTAGTGTGTGTCCTACAAAGCCATAAAATGAGGAAGCTCGATAATATTCTTTGTGATCTAAGTGCAGAAGAGCGTAAAAGCTTGATGAAAAATTGCAAAAGGATGAACGAGGTGAATGAAAAAATTCTATTCAATATGAGTTTTTTTTTTAATTTTCATTAATTTTTTACTTAAAAATATTAGATAACATGTTCAAAACAATCTATTAATTTACATATGTTTAATGTTCTACAACTGGGACCAACAACGAAGGAACATAATGTCATCCTAAGAAAATCAAAATTATAGAAGATGTAAATGATGATGAATTGGTCCTTAGCTCATCTGGAGTGGTGTTGGATGTTAATGAAAGGGGGGGAAACTTTTACAAAACTATGAGGGATATAGTGTAATGAACGTATAGACGTACTTTCCACTTACAATATAGAAATCAATCCAATGATTTGAAGAACCAAGTTATATCTAAACTAGAGGAAGCGTTTCTAGAGCAATGGTCAATGAGCCCTGTTAGATTTGCAATAGGATAAACATACAACAACAAAAAATAATCATTCAAAAAGTAATATTCCTCAAAATGTTTTTCTAGAATATGTATATATTACTACAAATCATTCCTAAATAATTAATATCAATCTTGTTATATATATATATATTTTTTGAATAAAAAAGGAGGAGCCTGCTATATTAGATAGACAAAATTTACAGAGTATGCAAAAGAGCAAGTCTGGAGCCACCCAAAATGCTGCCGATTATCGGAAACCAGCATATATAGAGGGCGAGTAGCAATAACATAAAAGCATAATAACAGAGTGGCATCTGTCCTGCCCGTAGGAAACCAGGACAGAAGTCAAATTGTCTAAATACACATGAAACATTTAAACTAGGAACCAAGATAGCATATAAAACTGGAAACTGAAAGATCAAAAGAAAACTAGGTGCCTGGTGACCTGTCATCCTTGCTGGTATGCCGCGTGGTCCTTGCCAGGATGGCGAAAGCTTGCGCGCAGAGGGGGCATTTCCGCTTGGCTGGTGCATTGGAAAATGCGTCAAAGAGCATGTCCATGCGCTAGCCCATGAGGAGAGCCCGATATTCCAGATCCGACAGGTGCCCACAAATATCAAACATCAGAGCCAGGTGCTCATCCTGAATGAACGAATTATGCATGCTGCCACCCACGTCCTCCGTCGCTTTAGAACCCGCTTCAAGCCCCTCCCGCTCCACGTTAGCCTCTGGGCCCTTCGAGCCTGCGTCGATCGCCTGTGCGCCTTGGCAACTGCAAGTGTCATCCCCAGGCCAGGGAATTTCCTCCACGATACAGCCTGGGGTGTCATCTAGCAGGTTCGAAGTGGGTTTGCAGGCCTCCAGTTGGGTCACCTCTCGAGTCTGCATGAAAATCGGCAGGTCTGCCAAGGACAGGTCTTCAACCACAATACAGGGGCGAAACTCCTCCTCAGGACCATCTTTCTGCAAAGCTTCCGGCGCATTCCCTTTAGCATTTCGACTGCATCCAACTCCAGGCTCAACTATGATGGCGAGCCGCGCCCGTCTTTTAGCCCTGGTTTTCTTTCTAAGAATGGACGCCGCTAATGCCAAGGCACGTTCCAACTGTTCCTTACGACGCCTCTGCGCCTTTTGGGCCTCCCAAGCCGCACCACGGCGAGGTTTGCCTCGCTTCCGGGCCATAAGGAAGGAGCAGGGCAAGTGCAGGTGAAGGCCAATTGACCAGGGGCAGAGCGTATGCAAATGCGAGTTAAGGTGCAAAGCACAGCCGAGCTTGCTCTGTCTCGTGGCGGTCAGAAAGAGATGCAGCAAAGATTTTGGACCGCACCAGAGAAACCGGGCTGTAAGCCAAATGCAAAGTCGCACCAGAGCATCACGATGGATACTAAACACGATGAGAATTGGGCTGCACCCGAGCATCCAGGCAAAACTCAGAGTCGAGGTGAGTGCAGTCCCGCCTTATCCGGGCAAACTGAAATCCAAATGAGCTAGAGCCGGGGCCATCCTCCTTCCCTTAACTCTCGCCATCCTAGGTACACTGCAATTGTAAATGCTCGCGCGTGAGAAGGGTCTCTCCGTCCTGCCACTGCAACTAAATCCGTCCCCCATGGTTAATACATGCGCGTGGGTGGCTGCATGTGGCATTTATGTTTGGGCTGAGTGGAAATCCACCTGTATCCCCTGAGCGACGTGTCACCCCATCCGGGGATCAATCTTGTTATATTTAGTTTTCATATATCAATATAAAAATATTTAATTGTCATGTTACTTTTTTTCAAGAAGATTATGAAAATCCCAAAGGATCAATGCGCTGATATCCGAAATATGCCAGTAGGAATATCGAAAAAAGTGTAGAAGGAGATGGTAAAATAAATGGACATAATTGCATTGCAGGAGGAGCCATCTCAACAACAATGTGTTTCAAATGTATGAAATCATTGATTTTTTCTATTAGGTACATATAAATAAATAATTTAGCATTAATTATTATTTTTCAAGTATTTTCTTGCAGAAAACAAAACAAAATGGAACTCATTCAACACATAAAACAAGACGACAAGGAAGAAAAGGGTTGATAGCAAAGTTTGTGAGTAATTGCCATTTCCTTATAACATTAACTTAAGATTTCATTTTTCCCCGGATGGGGTGATAATGGGAATCATGCGTTGAATGAAGCAACTAGGAGAGAGCCACGGTGGCGTCAACCACGTGACGGACGCGTGCCTCCCCCTCCCGCCACCTTAATGCCTTTAAGATGACTTCACATGAGACAGGGCGCCATTACTCTCAGTGCGCCCAGCTCTGCCTTGCCGTCCCTTCAATGGACCAACACCATTCTTCCGCTTTTACTCTGCACGTGTGTTGGTTTAATGAAACACACCAGCTCCTCGGGTTTTATGAACTGCACCATGTGTTCCAGATGCCTCATTCTCTCTTGTTTGATTTATCCAGAGCTCGGCCTCCTTCCCAACAACTCTTTGGCCTGTTTTTGCTCACTCCCGGTCATTCTCGCCCTCCTTGTGTTTTAGTGATGCCCACACAGAGAGGGAAGTCCAAACGAGGTTTGGCATGGTAGCCCAACCGACCATGTTTGTCCCTCCGCCCCCCACCTGCACCCTCCTACAGTTCCTCCTCCTCATCGCCCACCTTGTCCGCCTCCCTGGCACAGTCGACTCATATTCCATCCAGCCTCCTACCCCTTTCATCGTTGTTTGCCTACAGGATGGAGTGGCTTGATTTCTCAGGAACCTCACTAGGATTCAACCCAGGACCCCTGGGAAATTCGACCTCTTCTTCACACCCAGTTCCATTGGCTCTTCCCAACTCACCGACCCACTCGACCTCCCAGTCAGTTCAGGCCCCGCTTCTTAGTGCTCGTTCTCAGGATGACAGCCCTGAAGCAAGCCAGAATTCACGTCAGGAACCTCACTCACGAGTCGACTCTAGCGATGATCCAGATTTTGAATTGCAAACAAGTCTCGCACTGCTGCAAGGCTTGGTATTTGACTTACATCGGGACTTGGATGACCTTCGATTTCACCTGGAGATTTTGGACGGCAAAGCTTCACAATTCCTACATTTTCTCTCAACATTGTAGGGTTCCCACCATCCCCCAACAGAAGAAGCTCAAGTAGCAGGAGCTACGACACTAGTATTGGCACCAAATCCCCCACTGGGGACTTCGAAGAACGACACACCAGTCCAGGAGGATAACATGCCACCAGCCCAGCCAGAGGACGCCATGCAACTAGACGGGACACCAGTCGAGGAGGAGCTAGCTCCTCCCGAGGACTCGACACTCGACGCCTTCTTCTTGGACGCGTGGTCGCAATACAACCCCACTACATGATATGTACATGTGTCTTTGTTATTTTTCTATGTGTGTTAATGTGGTTTTGCCTCATGAATGCCACCTATATCAACTAATGTCTATGGATATTATTGTTAAGCTGGTCACCTTTAGGGACCTGAATTCTGGGTTTTCTTAATGTTAGTAGAAACCTTGTTATGTTTGGCAGTTTAAGACTTAACCTTTGGAATTGTTCGGCTGGCTGAGCTAGTTTCCCCTTGGGGAAGCTCAATGTTTATAGTTTGGAGCAATGAAAGTATTTTGTAATCCTTGATTTTGACAGACTTTTATACAATCTTACTTATATATATATATAAAACTTAAGATTTCATTTTTGTATATTTTAAGTTATTTTACAACAACCATCCTTGAATGTCTTCAAACAGGTGCTAACATACAAAGAAGAGTCATCGCAAGAATTGATTGACATTGGGCTAAGTAAGGGTTGTGAGTATATGTTGGCATAACAAAAATTAATTGTGGAATTTGTAAGTATCTATGTTGTTTTAGTTCTCTCATTTTATAATTAATGGAACAAAAAAAATATTTTATATTAAATCTATAATTTATTATGGGGTATATTAAAACTGCAGGAAACAAAGTATGGAAATGTGCCAACATAAGAGTTGTTGACATAAGGCATGAGATTTGGTTTTGAAAAAAATTGTATCATTCATGACTCAATTCTTGCTATGGTATGTCATTTTTCAATTTGCATTCATGTATATTATTTATTTCAATTTTCATTATTCTCACCAATGCAGATACACTCATTACACTTCATTTTTATTTTTGTAGATGGAATCATTTGAAGAAGAGGAAAACAATCGAGCCAATCAACAAAACATTCGACCAAATAACCGAAGTCATGGAAGTAGCTCGAGCACATTTGACAACAGTTCCAACGAAGAATGATGACCAATATATTTGGATATTAATGCAAGTTGTTGTATTTTTTGAAATACTTGTCTGTGAAAATCAAACATTTTGTTTAATGTAATGGACATAGTACTGTCCCAATTGAAAGACAAGGGGTTACCAATAAGGGTCCCATTTTGTATGACACAAAGCCTCTTATTCATATATAATAAAATATGTTTTGTTTTATTCTTTTGTGTTGTCCAATGTTCAAGTGAAATGTTACATCGTTGAATAAATATATGAATGATTAAATATTATAATGAAGAGATGAGAACACTAATGATATAACAAGATAATCCAAACATCATATCTAAATGCACTAATAAAAAATTAATTTATATGAATACTATTATAAGATATATGTCAATTTTTTGATAAACAATGGAATTAAAAAATAACAATAATTGTGCACTGTCACAGGTCGATGCTTCTGAAAAGAGAAAATGACAACCGATGCATTTAATGATAAAAAACACCGGTGCCTTTAATTATAACATGCACTGGTGTTGTAACATAATACACACTGGTGCTGACATAAATTGAAAAAGCATCGATATTAATAATATTTTAACCAAAAATTATAATAATAATACGGCTTATCGATGCGTTCTATTTATAAGCGCACCAATTCTTCTCTTTCACAAGTCCGCATCAGAGCCTTCTCGACATCATGCACCAGTCGTGTTTGTTTTTGAACGCACCAGTGCATGTTATCATTGATTTTCCGGTGCTTTATTCCTATTAAGGCACTAGTGCGTTTATGTTTATAAGAGCATCGGTGCCCCATATTTCTTGGACAAACTCGGTGCTTTGGCTGATATGTGAGCATCGGGGCTTTAAGTTCAAGAACGCATTGGTGCTCGGTATCATAGATTTGACCAGTGCGTTGTTTTTATTAAAGCATCAAGTTGTATTTTTTATAAACGCATCGGGGCTCCGATGCGTTAATGTTTTAATTGCACCGATGAGTATGGCCTGTGAAGCGCACCGCATGGAAAAAAATTCGCTACAACCTCCGTCCACCCAATTTTTTTTAATTATAATGAAGTTCTGTTATAATCTCCGTAAAACCATCCCCTACAAAAAAACAGATGTTTTCGCGGAGTTTTTTTGACAATTTTTGTCAATTTTTTTAACACTAAAAGCCTTCGCTATAACCTCCGCTAGAGGGTCTTTTCCCTATAGTGTGGCAATATTTTTCTAAGGGGATGGAATGTTGGGATCCTCCCTATGGGTGTAATGGGGAGATAAAGGACCCATAATTGAGTAATAATAATGGAGGTCATTTAATGTAAGGTGGACTAAGTTCACTATGCTTGTTATTAATTAATAAGACCCACTATGGTGGTCAATATTGAATAAATGTAATGAGGCCTCACTAAAGAAGGCCAACTAGGTAGTTAGGAGGTTGTTATGGTCAAGATTATCTTGTTACTTATAAATAAGGATGGTGTCCTCCTTACGAAAGGTGCATAGTTTTTTTTGTTTTTGGAGCTTAACTCATTGAGAGGCTGCCTAACCTAAAGAGGCAAGTGAAGATGAGAGAATTCCTTCCATAAAATGATCAATTGGAAGGTGTTTCCCAACATTGAGGGTATATTTATATAATCAAGTCAAGGGAATTTTCTATGACATTCTTGGTTATCTTTTATGTGATAGCATTTTCATATCTAAGGTACTTAACATAAAGAACAAAATCCTTATTAAATTATGGGGGCCTGATTAATGGGATTTTTGAGAGTGTTTGTTTTGATGCATCAAAATATTTTGAGAGTGTTTGTTTTGATGCATCAAAATATTCTTACACATAGTCATCCCATATGAAGGGGATGTCTTGACATAATAATATTAGGAATCCATGGGTGCAAGTTGCATAATCAGGAATGAAGTGGCATACAAGGTTGGATTTGCCTTGTAGGCTTTGTAACTAGCACAATGTTTGCGAAGGGGGAATTTTACTTATGACTTGGAATTTTAAGGGGTTGACTATGATCCCCTATTGGGAGACAATAAACCTCAACAAGCAACCAATGGTCATGCAAAAAGCACACTTGAGGGGGTTCAAGCAGATGTTGTACTTCTCGCACCATGGAAAAATGGTGTAGATGTATTATACTAGGTGTTGTGACCATTTATTTGATCGGTTGGAGAGGTTGTTGAGTCAAACCAGAATAATGTGGGAAAATCATGGAAGGTGCAGGACATGTGCACTGAAAGGTGGCTCGAACATTTACCAAACTGAATGGCATGATGAAATAGGTGTAAAAGTGGTCTTGTACTCATTAACATAACATATATTAATTTGATTGTATCCTGAGAACCCATCTATGGGAGAGCGGGCCATATTCCCTACACATGCATCTATGACTTGGTCAATGAAGGGGATAGGAAAGGTTCCTTTGGGGAAAGCTTGGTTCGAATCACAGGAATCAATAAAATATACTCATGGTGCCCAATTTTTTGTTCACTGGGATTGGATTTGATACACAAAAGGTATATATGATTAGGTAAATGAATCTAGCCTTGCAGAGTTTATCAATCTTTACTTTGATGGACATAACTTTATAGGGGTGGAGGGGCCTTTGTTTCTACTGGATATGGGATGCATTTGGCCATGTATCAATGTGATATTCGACAATGGTTATATTGAGTTCGGTCATTTATGAATAGGACCATGCAAAGACATCCATGAGGGAGAGGGCCTATAAGAGACCTTTGTATGCCACTACCTCTTTAGTAGAATAGGATACTCCCAAGCAAATGTTTTCAATAATGCCACATGGAACAAAAATGTTCACTTTGATAGTGGGTGAAACATTTTCCATGTTTCCCTCCTCAAATGTGTTGGGGCATGGTATATGGTGTTTAAACCAATTGACGTGACCTTAGGGGACAAAATCTTTGGCCTCGACTGTGCATTGGTTGGGCGAGGTGGTGGGGGTGAATGTATCCCATGAGAGGAGGAATGAATGATAATGCATAGCATCCCAAGGGTAGTTAGGAGCATTCATGGCCTCTAGGATGTCCTTGTTAGAATGAATATTTGGTCCATCGGGGTGATATATTCATATGATGTTGTGGTTTGTGGTCCACATGACTTTTGGCTACCATCTATGTCATGTGTGTATGAAAAATCATTTTATCATGGAGGATTCTGCAAATGTAGAGTTGATATAAGTGGAATGAGACTCCAACCATATGGTTTTTGTTGACACTTCCTAAGGGGGTGACCAAATGTTGATACCCAAGAGAAACGAAGGGTCATTGGAGGTTATAGTCCATATCATGGTGGAGATGTATTAGATGGTAGTGGATTTAGGGTTTTCTACCATCAATGGTGGCAATATTTTATGCTAAGGTTCTAATCGTGATTTAACTGGAGTAGGAGATGAAACAATGGGGATTCCTAAGGTCGAGGGGGGATTAGAGGATCACAATCATTAGGAAACATGGTGAATACAACGCTAAATGATTGATGGGAAACATACGGTATAATGGTTGCATTGATCGCAAAGTGCATGTTAGTCCCTATACATACTACCACCTTTTATCCTTGATTTTCAACCTATTCCATAAAAACCTGTATTGAGCCTATTTATTTTTGGTTGGTTGCACCTTTTTATACTTTATATCTCTCTTGTTGGTGTGATTTGCTTTGATTTAAATTAGTTTTCATTTGCTTCTTTTAGGATAGTTTGAGATTTCATATGGAAAAGGATATGTCACATCACAATGGTTATTTTCTATTCACAAATCAAGGCATCTATCTAGGTACAAAATACAAAACAATGTCGCTACCAGAATAACTCTATTCTGGTAGCACATGAGAAGTCATTTTTCAAATGTACTTCAAACCCGATGATTACGACAACAAGCCCAATATCATGCAAAAATCATGTAAACGATTATGGTTCTCAAGTTTGTCATCTTCTTTAATGATTCCTAGATCTTATGCCCGATTTTAATTTCTCAAATAATATCATGATGGTACCTCATGTATCCAATTGATAGGCCATGAATTGAAACATGCAAACCTATGATTTCAAATTCTCAAAAGGATTTTGAATAAATCCAAATGTAGATAATTGTATTTTGTAGCCAAAATTCATGTGCATAAGCTGTTATGTGCAGGTATTCTTAAGAGCTCGAAGTCAAACCCTAATCATTCACAAGTGTACAGAATTAACAATTGATAACATGTCGCCTAAGAAGGGAGTACGAGTTCTTCGAATCAAACCAGTTGGCATCGAGTTACTAGAAGAATGCACACAAATTATGGATAAGTTCATAAATGGTGGATGGTTTAATTTCAACTGCAAATTCCAGGGGCATCATGAAGAAATTTTGAAGTTATTTGCCCTAAATTTCGATGGTTTTCAAAGTTGATTGGGAAATGTGTTGATTCATGTTACATAGCATTCCATTGCAACAACTTGTCATTTATTTGTTAAAGGAGAAAGATGGTGGAAGAAGAATAATCTTGCTTCAGGTATGTGTAATCAGTTTTTAATGGAAAAACATTATAACCCAGACTAAAGCCAGAGCATTCCAAATAAGTGGCTCAAGAAATAATGGCAGAATGTCTTAGTTGTTGTTCATAGGTATATAACCTATGAGGGTAGGTGTTCTTATGTTCACTGTTACCATATGAGATTTTTAATGCACTTAAATGGAGATGCATAAATGAACTTTCCCTTTTATCTGTTAAAGAGCTTGACCAAAATGGAAAAGAAGGTACATAGTAATCCAAAAAATGATGATGAAGGTCTGATTAAAATATTGGTCATATATGCATTAAGTGAGTTGCAGGTGTCTTGGAAACAATTGTTGTTTTCATTAGGGTTTGAAGAACAAGTTCTGAAAACACCAGGAACAACACCTAACATGAAAACTAGAGTTTCGAAGCAAGAGGGTAGTACATCAAAGAGTGTAGTAAAAGAACAAGAGGAAGTTGTTCTTGTGGCAAGGCAAACTAGATTGAGCAAGAGAAATATCGATTTGCAACCAAAAACATAAATCAAACAGGAAACAAATTCCTTTGTTTCAAAATAGGGTATTGTAAGTTGTGATAGGTTTTACACTAGGAGGATGACAAGACAAAGGATACAAGAATTACAAAAAGATAAATCTGAACCTAAAACAAAATCTTATGATGTACCAATAGAGGAACTTCAAAAGGAAAGACATAACAACAAGAAGTGTAAACAACCTGCAAGCTACCCTCATATACCTAAAACTCGGCCTACAAATAAACTCAAACTTAAGTCTAAAGCCTTATTCAAACCCTCTTTAAAGGAAGATAACCTGATTATCTTGGAGGATGATAGTTCAGAACAAACTCCTAGGAAAGGAAAGATGGTCTGCAGATCTCTAAGGAAGAAATCAACAGGGGCAACCAAGAGGGGAAAAAGTTGTAGCCAATGTTGAAGATTGAATCCTCTTAATGTGATGAACGAACATAACAGGACCCCACTTATAGTTCAAAAATGCAAGAACTGTCAGACTCATACATAGGAAGAGCATATAGCCCACCTAAAGCTGTGATAGAGGAAATCATCGAAGAAACACCTTCAAAAGAGAATAAACATGATAGGAAGGGAAAGAAACCTAAAAGATATATTGATCTAAATAGATCTACATCTGTTGAAGAAAATCAAAGTGTATATAGGGAAAAAACACAGATTGAACCAAGAAATCAAGGGATTGAAGAGTTTCAGATGGCCATTAAGGAATTGAAGCAAGAAGAGAAAACACTTGAAGTATGTAATGGTAAGTTGCAGGAAAGGGTCCAAAGACTGAAAGAAAAATGCAAATCACAGCGTGAGTTGTTAAAGAAAGTTAGAAAGATGAACATCAAGTTGTACTGGAGAAATGTAGTGCTTAAGCCTAAGCTTCAACAAGAAAAGGGTCAATCTTCTACTCAAAAATGAAAAATGCTCCAAGCTATGTCAATATTGCTAGTTGTTTCAAATTTTGAGCCCATGTCCATTAGAAATGACAGTTTTTTTTTGGTAGCCCTATTTTGACAAGATGATAAAGCAGTTCGAGAATTTGAAGGACCCTTTTGCAAGCATATACAATGTTAAGGTCCTAACCCGCACATAGGTAGATCAATGTATTCGGATGTAATAAAGGTCAATATTAATAAGGCCTTTCAATAAAATAGAATAAGGTGGATGTAAGAAGACCT
>JZKD02S0272354.1:0-20552 GCA_000966675.3 Picea glauca
TCATCCACTCGAGCTAACCCACTAGGTGTCTTATGTTCTACACCAAGTAAGTTTTGTTTTTTTATTTAGTAAGTGTGCATATTATTTTATTACAACTGGAGAATGGTCATCAAATGGTGCGTTTTATGATATTTAGGACTTGATTGGCGTGGAGGTTCTTCAAATTTTCACCAACATTCACCTGCACAATCCTCTTTTTTTAGCTCTTTGAAGTTCTCCCTAGTTCACATTTGTAGATTCCTAGATGAAATTTTCCATGCGGTTGAAGTTTTCTTAGTTGTGATAAAAAATATTTTCGATTCTTGGTCACCCTCAATACCAACGTTTTCTCCCCATTTACCATTTGCTACATATTATATGATTCAAGGGAGACTTCACTTGATTCCATGCAATAGGCATCTCATGATCTACATTATAAGTTTTACATTTTTCTTTTGAATCCCTCGAAAAAAGTTACATTTAATTGTGCATTTGTAAGATATTTTTTTGTCAGATTTCCCACAAAGAACTGTTTCAAACTCTAAGAAACAAAGGTAATACATCACTATTTCCCACAAAATACATCCACTACATCATATTTTATAACTGGGATATGTTGATTGAATGTGTAGCATACCTAATACCCTTTTTGCACCTTGAGGATATAGGGTACTTCTTGAAACCACCAAATTCACGCCAACTTCTTGTTTCTAATACCAAAACTGATTATATGGACTAGTTGTAGAATTTAGCAACTAAAAAAGGATGAATTAGCCTTTAACAATAAATTTCAAACTTAACACATACATGGAACTTTATAATAATTCAGCCATGATTATGAGAATTAAAATCATGAGTACATAACTGCATAAACTAGAAATAATACTATGCAGAATAGAAAGGACAATAACCTTGCATTTCATAACGCAACCAAGTATACTTATTTTTCTAGGAAAACAATCCACCAATTGGTCGCATAAGAAGTATGTTTTATCCAACCATAGAATATCTGCTACACTTAAACTTTCTGGAATAAAGGCCACCCCCAAGCTGAGGCTATGATACAACAAGGGAGAAATATTCCGATGAAAGACTCTAATTCTCTTCTCATATCCCAATTCCCAGGCTCACATTCAATATTTACTCCTACAATAGTCTTAATCCATATCCCTCTTTCCCGATCAACCTACATAACCCAAGAAATGGAATCCTCTTCTTTGCTCAATATCCCCTCGGACTATCCCACTTCCCTCCAGATCTCGAACACAGGTTGGCCAAGAAATCTCACTGCTAGGATTCTAGGGATTATTATCCATAACAATTTCTTCAATAAAAATTATTATCCTTTCGTATAATCACATCATTCACAATTCATGGTTGTAGCTTGGCATAATCCGATTACAATAATCTCATAATAGTTTTCTCAGGTATAAGTTTCTTGATTTACCCCAACCAAATGATAGTTTGCATGTTAATTTGAACTCCTAATAAGTTAGACTCTCCATTAATTCAAATGGCACCCAAAACATTCAATCTCTCTCCCCCCAAAACCCCCATTTCACTTGCATGGAAAAAATGTATAGCATAAATTTTCATGGCATGTAGGGGCCACATATCTTTATGGAAAGCCCCAATACCTCCTCCATGTAATTAACCCCAAATATTAATAAAATAAATATTAATTAATAATCAAAGTGCATAATTAAGATTACAAGGAATTTAGGTTAATTCATTTACTAAGGTCCTTCCCCCCTTAGCCTCATTAAACCCCTTTGTCTTTCCTCTCTAGTGGAGTAATAGCCCCCACTCTTTTTTCCTTCTCCTCTATAGCCCGTGATGCATTTTTTTATTATCATTCAATGTACAATCTTACATATTACATCATTCATCATATACATACACAATACTAATTTGAGAATCAAAACTAGGGTATTACACCCCCGCTAGTTTTTTCACTATCCTCAGTGCACATCATCACTCTATATAGTAACAACCATTTTTACCTCCAAGAAATTTCAAAATAAATGCGGATATGCTTAATGCATATCGTACTCCCACATATCTTCTTAATTCTTCAACTGCATCTGCAATGTCATCCTCTTATTTGAAATTTTGCATAATTTTTTTCTATGTTATACATAATGCATTTGCATTGGCTTTTCACTCCCTTGGGTAACCTCCTAGGACTTAGCATAAGTACATTTACCTATGTCGATCATGAAGAGACACATTGTTATAACCATTTTTATGCAACCATTTTCCCATTCACATGAATCTTCACTTTCATAATGTAATCATGTATATTCATAACACAAAATAAGTATGTAATTCTAGCTCAATACTTATCTATATGTATATTATTTTCTTCACAAGGTTGTCATAGGAAAGAGTTCAACTCATCATCCTTTCTGACACACTCTCCTTGTTTCCAGTCATCACGTCACATGAATCTCTTGTAGTAGATTCATTTAAGTTTCCTCCTCCTTGCTACAATCACCCTTCTAGGCTTAGGCCTCCCCTTCTCTACCAAATACTCCTTTGGGTGATCCATCTTGCCAAGGTTTTCACGTGTAAGAAGAGCGCCAACTTATTTCTAGGAATCCACTAGCAACCTCTAATCAATTAATAACTTGTGGCAATCATAGGGGTCCATTGTTATCACAATGACCTTCTTCTCAAGTTTTTCATCTTTTAGTAATCATCACTTTTGATAACTCTATTCTCCTTTAGATATTTCATGTAGTCCATCCAAATATGATTACTCTGGCATGACATTCTTTCATTGCAACATCACAATAACTCATGAAATGATCTCAAAACTCGTGAATTTATCAATAATTCCATCATTTCAACTGTAATCATATTGATTGTAGTGAAACATAACATAATCTCATGTATTCACACAATGCGTTCAAGCATATATGTGTACATAACCATAACTTGTGCACTTACATACTTTATGCATGCACATCTACTCAATGCATCCTTGCATTGATTCCAGAATACCATATTCTTGTGTGTGTCCTGTATCCCATCATAATTGAGTTGGAAGGTTTAGCTAATGCTTCGTCACATCATCCAACCACCTCCCCAATACTTACTAGACCATTTGGACACCTTCCTCTTCGACCCAACACAACACTAGGAATATGCCCTTTCGCTACCTAAGTCCCTCATACACACTATAAGGCATTTCCTTTAACAGCTCCACAATCCCTCAGGAAACCCTTCCCCTCTAAAGGTGTTCTAAATGTTGGAAAGAAGGATACACTCCAAGACACCAACACAATTAGGGAGACCATTGGACACTTGTGTAGTGCTATATCCTTTCCATATCCAACACCACTATGGACTCACAAACAACTATCTCATATGACATCCATTCTCATAACATGATCATAAGTCCTAACTCGCCTCATTTATTAGTTCATAACCAACACAACAAGACATAACATTCTATTCATATGAATGCATAATTGATTTTAGAACAATCTTGTATTCCGATGGATTTTTTCCTCTACCATACCCCACTTGGGTATCATTCTAACAAATGCATTCAACAACATAAATTTATCAACTTATGATATCAATTCATGTCTAAATGAATTCTTACCCAATTCCTTTAATGCATATCCAATATAACATAACTAAAATTCATACATGTATGGTTTCCATATTTTTTTATGATGTTACCTGATTAGTTGGTGTCATATGGAGGCTCACATTATATTTTCACCTACCTCTTGATCAACATTTTCTTGACCTTATCCTTTCTTTAGAAGGATGACTATAATATGTAGAAGTATCATCAACATTTTTATCCATGCTTCAACCATTTTTTATTACATCCTCATTACTAATTGCAATTAATCCCCTTGATCTACTCCTGACTTATATAACAACATACTAATCTTAACCAATATCTATATGCACTATTAGCATATGTGCACCGTACATTATTTCTTGACATGCCTGCTAGTGCACATGCAATCCAACTATTTTATTTTCTTGCATTTCTAGCATTCTCATGCATTAATTATCCTTACATATAAAACCCAAAGAAATATAAATAGAACAACAAAATAAAAGTCATGGAATTTTCCCTTTCAATTCCTTTGCACGAGATGTAATATTCTACACAACATAACTGATCCAATTCATGGCTTGTTTTCCATTCACATAGTGGATCATCAGCTGTGATTTTCTCCCCAAGTAACAATTCACAATGAGCAAACATTTATATTTTCTACTATTACAAACATACATATCTATCGAATTTATCAACATAAGAAATGTCAAGGTGAGAAAATTCCCCTCATTAATTGGTCTTCCTTGCTAGTGATGTTCACTAATTTTTTCCACAACAAATTCTTAAACATCATGTAGATTTCTATAATATTACTGTAGCTTCCTCTACTATGATAGGAAACTTCCTTTGTTGTATTGGGCTCCCCTAATGTCCCATTTGACTGAGGAAATAATCATCTACTCTTGTTTTGAGTTGTCTTTCCAATCCATTCTCCAGTGCATCATTGTAGCTCCCTTTCCTAGAATAATTCTAGCCAAGCCCAAGTTGGCCTTTTCATTTGCAACCCATAGTAGTAATATAGGTTTCATTCACTATATCCTTTCCTTAGCCAATCTTTCCCCAACATGAAATTTATTTTCAACATTTTCCAACACACCATAATTCTGCAATTATACCACACTAGGTTCATATGGCCTCATTTTAAAGTTCATTCTTCTTGCAACCAATACCAAGCATTGATATTCTTTTCACTTCATATGCCTTCTCATGCTTCCCATTTGGAAGTAACTACAATATGTTCTACTTTCAATTGTTTCCCTTTGTATCCCCCTTTGCAATCATGCTCTGTAAACCTTCATTAATAAGTTACCTTTCCATAAGTCTAGAGGTTAAGGACTCACATCCTTCTTATGAATAATAATGTCTTTTTTGTTTGTTGGTATCTTCTAGTCTCCTTATACCTTTCACTATTACTATGTTGTTTATAATAACCAGTGACACTAACCATGACCACACATAGCTCTTCTATGTAGACCAACCTACATATGTTGATCATAATCAATGCATTACATGCATTTTGGCTAAGGAAACATCAATCACTCTTAGTCCCTTCTTTCTTCATGATTAAACTAGAATCGAATTTGCAAGGACGTCCATCATAAATCATTGCTATAATAATATGCATGGATATTCTTGCATATCTAGAGTGCTTCTGTGATTCCAATCAATCATTAGCCATCATTGATCCAACTATTCATCTTGCTAGATAATATGCACCTTAAAATACCATGCTTTTATAGATTCAATTGTGCCTCCAATCCATTGTTCAAACACCATTTTGATGTTCATACAATCATCCTCAATCAATTTAACCTCTAGTACACTCTTATATCACCTTACAACTTCTTCTCCAAGTTTATCTTACTTTGGAGATGATGCATATTGACACTTTTTTTGGTCCATCTCTCCAACAACTATAAACATGCTTAATTTTGAGTTTCAAGCTCAAAAGTTATGGCTCTCTAAAGTTTCCACTTTTAAGTTCATGCACTTTCTCCAACCTCATTTGTTTGTGCACACACACACAACAATATTTTATTATCATTTTATAAATTTTTTACCTTGTTTCGACATGACATGGCTGATGTGACATCCTTGTTGACATGTCATCTTTTATATCTGGAATGGCACATGTACATTGATGTAGCACCGATGTCCATGCGTTAGTGATATAGGATCATTATATTATTTGTCATTTATCTTAATACTTTCCAGGTGGAAAAATTGGAGGAATAAGCTTTTAGGGCCATTTCGACGACTGGTCCAAATTTGGAAATTTGGGTCCAAAAAACCGTTCAAAATATTCTAGAGCCATTTTGAGGCATCAAATGACACTTTTTTTGGTCCATCTCTCCAACAAATATAAACATGATTAATTTGTAGATTCAAGCTCAAAAGTTATGACTCTCTAAAGTTACCACTCTTGTTAAGTTTATGCACTTTCTCCAGGCTCATTTGCGCATGCACACACACAATTTTATTATTATTTTATAATTTTCTTACCTCCTTTTGACATGGCATGGTTGATGTGACATCCTTGTTGCCATGACATATTTTATGTCTAGAATGACATGTGTACATTGATGTAGCATTGGTGTCCACGTTTTAGTGATCTAGATTGGATCATTATATTATTTTTCATCTATCTTAGTACTTTCTGGGTGGAAAAATTGGAGGAATCAACTTGCAGGGCCATTTCAACGTCTGGTCCAAATTTGGAAATTTGGGTTCAAAAAACTGTCAGAAATCCTTCAGAGCCATTTTGAGGCATAAAACGACACTTTTTTGGTCCAAATATTACTATGGAGGATGATTATATAAACTATTCATAGATACCTTTCCAATAGTACATAACGTTTGTCAATCAGAGTTCACATGAGAAAGTTATGCCTCTCGCAAGTTGACCTACCGTATTGATCACCATGGTGCAAGTGGATGCCATGTAAAATTCCATTACTTAGACATGTGGGGCTAGCCACATGGTGTATTTTCTAAGAACATGCTACAAGGTCCAAAACCTTATCACAATTGAAGGTTGAGGAAGTTAAAATCCTACCCCTAAATGGCTATTGGGCTATGTTAAATATTGGGCCATTAGGAGGAGAAGGGGTTCCATTATTTTTCATTATATATTGTTCCATATCTAAGAAAAACATTTGAGAGTGGTATTCTGTGAGCATAATAGAGGAGGACAAATTCTGTAGCATCCATACAAGCCACAAGTCAAAGGAAACTCCATAGAGAGTGCCTCTTTCTTTGTACTTGCATCATTTCTATACCATAGAAAAGAGAGCAGAGTAGCCTCACCTTGTAGCTGGGTTTTCTCCCGTATTGGGTTTCCCAGGTCATATATTGTGTTTATTTGTGGATGGTGTGATTGTATTTTACTGTTCTCTATTTTCCACATTTTATCTATTTCACGCATAAGCATAAAATCAATAACTAAATATTATGGATATTTAAAGGAAAAATAACCTTAAAAAAGATTTTCAGTGTTTTATTAGATTTTTTGTGACGAATTGTTCCAGTGGAATATCCATGGAAGTTTACAGATCATATTGGTATCAAAGGAGGTTTTTCATTTGGGTATTTATGGTAATTTGCAAGATCCAAGAATCAACTTAAAGAGAAGTTGCAAAAACCCTAGCCATGGAGGACGGGTCTGTTCATAACAACCCTTGAGATTTAGCAGAAGAGATATTTGAGAGGTTGGAAGCGAAGTTTCTGACATCAATCGCAATATGAACCTCCTCATGGCAGATCTTGAAAACAAGTTCAGACCATTCAGATATGATGAAGGCTCTAACTCAGAGAAAAAATCGGAGGGGAAATTGGATGATCAGGAAGATTCAGGAAAGGAGTCACAAAATAATCTGAGAAAGATCAATTGAGGTTGAGTGTATTAATCCCTTCACAGTTCCTATTCAAGGTGGAAGTGAAAGTGGACATAAATCCATACCAAGGTGAGATGGATGCATTAAAACTAAATCATTGGTTGCATCAACTGGAAGTTTATTTTAGTGTTCACCATATAGATGAAGGGTATAAGATTTCATTTGCTGGATTGAAGTTAGAGGGCCATGCTTTAACCTGGTGGGAAAGCCACACGAAGACACTTATGATGGAGGGTGATCCTCCAGTAACTAGACATGAGGACTTAAAAACTATCATCAAGTCCCAATTATACCATATTGGGTATGTATTGGACCAATGGATCCGGTCGCACTACTTCAAGTAGAGGTAGGGGCAGAGTGTACATGAGTACACCATTGAGTTAAAAAAGATGGCCATCATGCTCGGTATCTCTCCCAAGAACCTAGATGCATTCATCAAGTATTTGGGGGGTTTACACAATCATCTATGAAATAAGGTGATGCTCTTGAATACATGGTTAGTGTATGAGGCACATATCCATGCACAATACCTAGAAAACATAGGCCAAAAGAAGGGGCAACCAATGGTTCGAAGTAGAAAGAGCACTCAGAAGCTTCCAAGGAGGGGAAGAAGAAGTGGAAGGGGGAAAATATAAGAAGAAAATGGCCACTACACATCAATGCAAAGATCCCAACAACCATTACAATCATTGCAACATTGATGGCCACACTGAGGAAAAATGCTGGAAAACTATGTCTAGAGATGAACCTGAAGAATCAAAAGAAGGATGAAAATAAAAATAACCTTTTAGACACTTATTCAAGAAATCAGGTTGAAAGTAGCTATGATGTCGATGAAAATATTTTTTGCACATCTGTGAAGAAGGAGGTGAATCTGAGTATCCTTCATCACCAGGAAGAGAAGGATATGACCAAGCTCTTCCACATTAAGATTCAGGTCAAAAAGACCAATATAGATTCTTTGTTCGACTCTGGCTCACATGCTAATCTTGCAACCAAATATTTGGTGAGAAATATTGGATTTGAGGTCCACGATCATCCTAGGCCCTATCAATTGGGTTGGATAAACAAGGATGTAGAGATAAAGGTAAAAAAATAATGTAAGATTAAATTTGCTATAAGTGTTGATTTTATTTATGAAGTCGAATTGGATATAGTTCTCCTTGGCGTATGTGGAGTAGTGTTTGGAATCCCCTACATGTATATGAAGGATACAATGTTCATGCAAAGAGCCAACCAGTAGCGACTAATCAAGGATGGGGAATTCTACATCATTAATGCACATAAAGGCAAGTAAAAAATCTCATTGGTAAGCGCCAACCAAGCCAAGAAGTTGATTATTTCTAGTAAGAAATATGTTTTTATTTTCTTAAGAGAGAATCCGTCTGATTATGAGTCAATGAGAGTGAAGGAATCCATGGAGGGGTCTACTAGAGAGAAAAAACATCAATTATAGGAGTTTCTACATGCATACAAATGAGTGTTCTAGGAGCCTAAAGTGATACCACCTAAGAGTTAAGTGGAGTAGAAAATACAATTATTTCTAGATTCCCCATTCCCGAATATTGGGATGTATCTGTTCTGGAAGAAAATGAAGTGAAGAAGCAGTTGTTGGAGTAGGGTGTGATTCAACCAAGTACCTCACCTTGTGGGTCACCCATCATAATTTTTCCCAAGAAGTATGGGACTTGGAGAATGTGTATTGATTACAGGGAATTGAACAATATTACACTAAAGAATCAATACCCCCTACCAAGGATTGATGATCTATTGGACTAGTTGCAATATGCCAAGTAATTCACTAAGATGGATTTGTAATCAAGATACCACTAGGTACGAGTCAAAGAAGAAGATACTTGGAAGATCACCTTCAAGACAAGGCAAGGTTTGTATGAGTGGTTGGCTATGCCATTCGGTTTATGCAATGCACCAACTCCATTTAGGAAACTGATGAATGATGTTTTACGCCCTTATCTAGATTCATTTGTTATTGTTTATTTAGATGATATACTAGTTTATAAAACTACCTGGGAGGAGCACATCTCACATTTTATACAGGTGTTAGAGACTTTGAAAAGGAACCAACTGTTAGCCAATATGAAGAAATGTGAGTTTTTTCAGCGGCCTTTGGTGTATGTGATCGGTGGAGGGAAGCTCAAGATAGATAAAAAAATATGGAGGCCATCATCAAATGGACAATTCCTACAAATGTCATTTAATTTAGGTGTTTTCTTTGGGAAACACAATACTTGTGGAAGTTCATACCTTAATTTTCAGTGGTAGCTGCACCACTCCACACCATAACAACCAGTTGTAATAGTTTCTAGTGGGGGAAGAATAAACAAAAGTCATTTGATGATCTGAAAAGAAAAACTAGTCAAGCACATGATTGCACTACCAAACTTGTAGAATCCCTTCAAGTGGATACAAATGGAAGTGGGTATGCCATGGGAGCAGTACTGATGCAGGGAGGAAGGATTACATGCTATCATATGAAGTATTTCATTAGGAGGTTCTCAACTACCCTACCTATGACAATGAGCTCTATGCCTTGGTACATTCTGTCAAAAGGTGGAAGCACTATCTGATGGGAAAGGCTACCATCATCAACACATATCACCAACCACTACAGTATTTACATGCCTAAAGTAAGCTACAAAAACTAGACATTACAAGTGGATAGGGTTTTTACAATAATTTCATTTGGTCAAAAAGTACAAGACGGGTAGAAAAAATAAGTTGGAAGACATGTTTTCACGACCACCCACATCCAATATTACAACTTTGTGAACTTTGATGCACATGGAGCCTTTTACCCATGATGCATATAAAGAGGCATACACAAAATATGAGGACTTCAAGGAGGTGTTTCAGTAGCTACAAGGCCAAATTCATATAGAAGAAGGTGATGGGAAGGATGAATATCATTTCCAGAATGGTTTACTCTACAAGCTCGAAAATCTCTGTGTTCCTAAAGGCAAACAATTACAACTTATCATAGAGGCTCACACCTGCAAGGTTGCAAGACATTTTGGTGTTAGGAAGATGATTTCCAATTTATAAAGGTATGTGTACTGGCCCATAATGCAAGAAGACGTAGTATGGTATATTAGAGGATGTACACTTTGTTGTACCATCAATCCCAGTAATAGGAAGCATGGTCTATACTATCCCTTACATGTACCCACTCAACCTTGGGAAATCATTTCCATGGATTTTGTGGGAGGTTTCTCAACCACACAAAAGGGACATGACTATTTATTTGTGGTAGTTGATAGGTTCAACAAAATGTGCATTCTCATGCCTTGTAAAAGCACCATCAAGGGACAAGAAGCAACAAACTTGTTATTTGAACAGGTCTGAGTGTACTTTGGGATACCAAGGAACATCATCTCAGATAGGGATAACATATTTCTTAGTTCATTTTGTACTACATTGTTGGAGAAGATGGACACTCAGTTGAAGAGGTCTATAACATTCCATCCACAAAAATATGGGTAGATAAAAGTAGTCAACATGAATTTGGTGCATCTTTTGAGGGGTTACAATCATAAGCATTCGAAGTCCTGGGATGAAAATTCGATCTATATACAACACTCTTATAACATAGCGGTCCACACTTCTATTGGTAAGTCACCTTTTGAAACTTGTTTTGGGTATTTTCCACCTTCACCCTTAGATGTTGTATAATGGAAACAAAGAGGAGTGAGGGAGGATCTCACATGATATGCATTAAAAGCATAAACAATTGTTGAGAAGATTAGGCAGATCCATTTTCAAGTACAAGAGACACTAAAGAAGTCATAGGAAAAGTACAAGGTTAGGCATGAACAACACAAAACAAAGAGAATTTTTAGAGTGGGAGACAGAGTATGGTTATAGTTGAATAAGGAAAGGATACAAGGTCCTGGTAAGAAGATCAAGTCTCTATAGTATGATCCTTTTGAGGTATCAGAAAAGGTGGGAGATAACACCTACAAACTCAATCTACCCCCATACATGCACATTTACTCAATAATGAATGTGTAGAATCTCAAACTCTATGAGCCTTACATGTTTGATCAGGAGGAGGAGTAGGTCCTACCTTCCATAGAGGAATCAACACTAGATGCTTAGGAAAAGTTGGTAGAGGATTTTTTTTCCAGAAGTGGTCCAAAACTACAAGATAGGGGAAGCATGACCTTTGGAATATTGGGTTGAAAGGACAACTTCCAAGTAAAGCAAAGTGGTACTCTAGGGAGAAGTTAGAGGAAAAATTTCATCACCTCATTGAGTAAATATTTTGGGGACCAAAAACCTTTCTAAATGGGGAGGTATAATATGGATTGGATCATTGTATTATTTTTCATCTATCTTAGTACTTTTTGGGTGGAAAAATTGGAGGAATCAACTTGTAGGGCCATTTTGGTGACTAGTCCAAATTTTGAAAATTGGGTCCAAAAAATAGTATGAAATCTTTTAGAGCAATTTGAGGCATAAAACGACACTTTTTTGGTCCAAACCTTACTATGGTGGAATATTCTACAATATACACACCAACAACTTTCCAACGGTGCAAACCGTTCGTCAATCAAAGTTCGTATGAGAAAGTTATGCCTCCCACAAGTTGACCTACTGTATTGATCACTATGGTGCCTTGATCTTCTTACCAAGACTAGAAAATACACTACGTGGCTAGCCCCACATGTCTATCCACTATGGTCCTGGTAAGAAGAAGGTTAGCCTCCATAACTTAGACATGTGGGGCTAACCACATAGTGGATTTTATAAGAACATTCTAGAAGGTCCAAAACGTTATCACAATTGAAGGTTGAGGAAGTCAAAATTCTACCCCTAGATGTCTATCGGGATACATAAAGTACCGATCCATTAGGAGGAGAAGGGGTTCTATTAGTTTTCATTGTATCTTGTTCTATAGATGAGAAAAACATATCATAGTGGTATTTCAAAAACAAAACAGAGGAGGATATATTCTATAGCAGTCATACAGGCCACAGGTTAAAGGAAAATCCACAGAGACTGCCTCTTTCTTTGTACTTACATCATTTCTATACCATAGAAAAGAGAGCATAGAAGCCTTACCTTCTAGTTGGGTTTTCTCTCGTATTGGGTTTCCCAGGGCATATCTTGTGTTTATTTGTGGATGGTGTGATTGTAGTTTACTATTCTCTATTTTCTACATTTGATTTATTTCATGCATAAGAAGAAAATCAGTTACTAAATATTCTAAAGATCTGAAGGAAAATAAACTTAATAGTAAATATTTTTAGTATTTTATTAGATCTGTTGTGACGAACTGTTCTAATGGAGTATCCACGACAATTTACAGATTAGTTAGCCTTTGACATTGCCATGTCACCCTACCGACATCCATGGATCCTTTAACCTAGCTCTGCCATGCCATCCACTTGTGCCTCAGACTCCACATGGCTCATTCATGTTGGATTTCAACACATAACCAACTTTTTGCACCTAATCCAAGTTGGGAATTTTTTTCAATTCTATCTTTTTGATCTAATTGTTATATAAAGTTGAACTATGTAATTAGAATTTTCCTCAATGATGCCTCCCTACTAGCATACAAATTTGTCAAAAATAGTATCTAGGAAATTTGAAACCATGAATGTCTCAAGTGTAGGCCTTTTACCCTTCTTCCTCATGGAAATTTAATCAAACAAATTGCCTACAAACTACATTTTATTCTCTTTTTGCATAGAGCTAACTCTAAAATTCAAGCACTTCTTCACTTACACCTCCAAAATATACCTAAATACTCTAACGACCTTTCAGTCTGGTAATTGCAGTGTTGAATTTAACATTTGCATGCTTTAAACACCTTTCCCCCCAATTATTCTTATGGAGAAATTTTGTTAAACACTTGTCACCACAAGTTACGATTTCTTCATATACAAGCTAAATTTTGGTCCATACAACCCTAGTGTTGCAACCTAGAGATATGATACCATTCTATAATGTACCCAATACCATATGTGCATCTTGAGGATATAGGGTACTTCTTGAAACCACCAAATTCACACTAACTTCTCGTCTCCGATTCCAAGATTGATTATATGGACTAGTTGTAGAATTTAGTGGCCAAAATAAAGATACAACAATGTTTAACCATCAATTTCAAACTTAACACATGCATGCAACTTTATAATAATTTCATCAATGAATATGCAAATTAAAATCATAAGCATATAACTAAACAAATTGGAAAAAATACTATGTAGAATAAAAATCACAATAACCTTACATTTCTTAACACAACTAAGTATAATCATCTTTCTAGGAAAATAATCCACCAATTGGTTGTAGAAGAAGGATGTTTTACTAAACCATATGCTTTTTTATACACTTAACCTTTGTGCAACAGAGGCCACCCCAAAGTTGAGGATATGAATCCACAAGGGAGAACTCTTCTTATGGATGGCTTTAATTGTCTTCTCACAACCCAATTCCCGGGTTCACAACCAATATTTACTCCTACAACAATCCAAATTCACAACCCTCTTTACCCATAAGCCTGCACAACCCAAGGAATATAATCCCCTTCTTTTCTCAATAGTTCCTCAAGATATCCCACTTCTGCCATGGCTCTATAATAAGTTGGACATGAAATTGCAATGTTAGGATTCGAGGGATTATCAACTCTAGTAATTTCTTTAATGTCGACAATGATTATCATTTTGTATAGTCATGGTTCCTTCGTAATTCATGGCTGTGTCTTGGCATAATTCAATTACAGTAAGCTCATAGTATTTTTATCATGACAATTCTCTCGATTTACCCCAATCGAATGATAGTTCACATGGTAATTCAAACTTCTAATAGTTTAGACTCTCCATTAATTCAAACGAAACACAAAACATTTGAACTCTGTCTCCTAAAAAAAAACCCAATTTGTTTGCGTAGTAAAATGGTATAGCATAAGTTCGCATGGCATGAAGGGGCCACGTATCGCTATGGAGAGATGTTATACCTCCTTCATGAAATTATGTAATGTACCCAACTCCTTTGCTGGGCCATGTTACTATCAAATTGAATAACATATCAATTTAAATGTGGAAAATACATGCAACATGACATACACACATGATATTATCATGAATAATTTAATTACATGAATGCATCCATTTAAACATGCACAACAACCATTAAATGCAGACAACAACATTCGTACATATAAATTACAGAGTAAATGCAACATTCTATCACACCATTAAACAATAAATAACATAGTGATCAAAACACGTATCTTTTAAAACATTTTACATAATTGACTATAGGCGAAGGATGTTCCTCCCACTGTAGGATCTTTTGCACTAATTCTCTACGCAACAAGCCACTCCCAAGATGGGGCTATGAGTCCACAAGGACAGATAATATCCAATGGGTGTCTATAATCCACTATAACAACTCAAATACCCACTAAACCATAGTGACATGACTCCTACAACAATTTCAACTGCACAACTCTCTTCCCCACTCAGTCTTCACAACCGAAGGGATGAAATTTCCTTCTCTGCATTGTAGTCCCTTAGACAATCTCTGTCCCCTCCAGGGCTCCAACACTCACATACCATGAATCTCTTTACCTGGGGCTATAGGAAATCTAGCTATAACATGAGTGATCACACAATATTTACAAATGATATTAGGTAATTTCCTCAACATGAATCACTCACAAGCATACCGACCTCATTCTCAACACATTTACCAGTTTTGATAAGCTATCTTCCAGACCCACTATGAATGGCCAGTCTTTTTCAACACTTAGCTCTATTTTTCCTCACTTCTTGCTAACTGTAAAAAACTACTCCCTTTCCTACCCAAATTTTCCCTTATCCCATGCTTTGTTGGTTCTTATTATTCCCCCAAAGATGATTACACTCAACATATGCTATCATAACTGAGTGGGATGACTTCCTCACCCAACCTCTTACATGAATCCAATGCTTGAGTGTTGAATAAGTCAAAGGGATGAATGGCTAAATGAAAAATTGATTAATAAATATGGCTCAAGACTCAAGGCATATGGAAACCCCTCAAAATCCCCCATTAAGCTCTGTTTCTTGTGGAATCATATCCCCCTATTACTCTGGTCCTTACCCGTTTAACATCCTGTGGTGTATTCCATTTTATTATTTTCAATGTACAACATTTACATATTACATCGCTTGGCCCATGACGATTAATAATACTTACAAATATACAATGCTACATTGGGGATCAAAACTAGGGTGTTGCAATCCCCCCCAACAATTTTCACTGTCCTCAGTGCACATCACCATACAGGTGTACATGTACATACATACAAAACATCATGTTACAATACTCAATAATTTTGCAATTTAATGACTTGTGTAGTAATTCCAACCAACAATCTCTCATTCCCCTCAACTCACACAACCTAAGTAAGTGTACCCCCTTCTCTGCACCACAGTCCCTAGGGTTGTCCCACTTCACTTCACTTCTTAGAGTTATGGCTCTCGGTACTCCAATTGCACCAAAATGGATTCTTTATCCACACATGTCCAAATGTACATTTAGATTCCCTCAAAATATGCAAAATGTTGTGGGTACTCTTCCTGCATGGCCTCTTCATGTTCCCACATGGCATCTTCAGGACTATAGCAGGTCCATTGGATTTTTACCAAGCTGATGGACTAGTTCCTAATCATTTTGAAATTTTGGTCTAGGATGTGAACCAACTCCACCTAAAAGTCCCCTTTGTGCTCCACCTGGTGTTACACACAAAAATGTCACACTTGAGTGTCACACCCTAAGTGTCGCAAGTGTCGCAAAGTGACATATGCACCCTGTTAAGTGTCACATGCACCATCGCACGTGTCGTATGCACCTTACTTAGTGTCACATTCACTTTTCTAAGTGTCACAACACCTTGACACCATGAAAGAACATTTTTCACAATCTCTGGTTAGTGTGGAGGAGAAATATATCATATGAAGGTGAAAATACTATGTGCACATGAATTATTTATCATTATTCATAAAAAGGAAGTTAATTTAGAGTGAGAATCCACCTCACATTTATTTTCCTAATCTCAAGGAGAAGTTGAGAATATCATGGATGGTTGAGATATTTTCTCAAACCAAAATCCTAATTTGGTGGATTTTGAGATATATTTCCTCCTGAAAATCCTCAAGAAATATTTTCTCCCTAAAATACTTGAGAGATATTTTCTCCCTAAAATACTTGAGAGATATTTTCTCCCTAAAAATATTGGAGATCCCAATTTAGTGGATCTAGTGAGTGATATTCTCCATGGTGGTTAAGCCTCCAAATCCTATATAATGAGGACATTCCAAGGTAAACTGGGATGAGATTAGAGGTATCAAACCTTTGATTCTTTGGGAACAATTTGGGTATCAAACCTTTGATTCTAGAGGAAGAATATGAATTTTGATGTCAAGATTCATGCAAGGGATGGATGAGGAGAACTTGGAGATGTGCTAAATCATCAATCATGCTTTGTAGGTGCCTCTTTTTGTCTTTCCAATTAATATCAACTTGGCCTATTCCCTTCAAGTTCATGTGTTCTACATTTGCTTGTCTATTGTCGTTTCATTCTTCATAGATAGATATGCTTTATAAAATCATCTAGAGTAGGAGGAAGAGTGCCTTTGCTAGTATTTGTAGGATTTCAATTGCATTAAGGAGCTTAGATATCAAGCCCAAGGATTGGAGTAGTGAGGACAAACATCACAACTAGGTACCCCACATCATTCTTCTTCTCTCTTGCTTGATTGGTCTAGATAGATCTACATGGAAAGTAGTAACCACTTGTTCTCTTCTATATTTGGACCAAAGATAGGAGTCTTGGTTCAAAGGGGAGCTTAGCATGTCCGCAAGGTAATATTTCTCACAACAAAAAATGGCAATTCCATTGGGAAAGGAGTTTGACTAGTTTTTCCTCTTTTCGTCTTGAATCCTTTTCTTGTGATTATATATTGCTTGTTTGATGCTTATTTGTCATCTATTTCCCCTTCCCTATTCCCCATTGAAGATTTTATAGATCCATTGATTGAGTCTCTTCTGAGTTTGATCTTGTGGAAGTCATTTTTGAACTTTTCAGAAACTGACACTCCACTTTAGTGTACACCAGGGTGCCACTTACTTGACTGGTGCTCCCCTAATATTTCTAGAGGGTTCCATTCTCCTGAATGGAGCTCCCCTAATCCTCATAGAGGGAACCATTCTCTTTAATAGTGATCCCTAAGCATGCTACATAGCGCCATGGTGCTCTGTCTCTTTGAGAACAAAGGCACTGATCTCCTCTTTTAGGTGTTTTTGCCTCTTTCTGCCCTGATTTTCTCAGTCTGATTTTGAGGGGATTTTCCCCCAGAGATTCCTGGTTTGTCTTTGAGTTTGTTTGTCTTGAGAATTTGACATTTTAAACTCATTCATATTCCTTCTTTGATTTTGAAATCTTCTCTCATAGTTGTGATCCCCTTGGGTTAACACGATCCCTTGGTTCATCCTTCCTCCCGATTATTTGATCTTCATCTTGCAAAGCTTTCAAATAGCTTGATTGTTTAAAAGTTTTCAACAACTATGGTTTGCCAATATTTCTTGGTATTGAGCCTTTTTGTCTTCATTGAAACATCTCGATTTTCTGGATGATTAGGACTCTCTTGTTTTCCACAACCTAGTCTTAAAACACTATTTCATGTTGCTTGTGTTTTGAGGATTTTCATGAGTGTTTGTCTTCTTTATCTTTTGCATCTTTGAGTTCTTGATTGAACATGTTATCCCCTACTTGTTTTCTTTCAGTTCTCATCATTTTGAGTGTGCTTTGTTTGATTACTTTTTTTCCTCACACTTCTTTTTTTTCAAACATATATGTCTTTCATTTCATTTGAAAGTTAAGAAGAGAAAGAATTTGCATATCTCTTTTCATACATAATCAAATGAATAAACTTTTTTCATTCATTGGTAAGTTGGTTTTGGCACATGTTTAGAAAAAGAGCTAGTTTTGCATGTGCATTTCGGTTTTTGGAAATATTTGCTTGGTAGTTTGGCATCATCTTGATCCCAGAATTGAAAAGTTGCATTGTTTTGAGTTATTTCTTGTGTTAAGAAGAATATAACTCTTCTCCTTCCCATACATAGAATTCATTGAAAAGAACAAACTACATCTCATTCTTTTTCATTCTATTGGAGTCAGGTCTCTCTCACATTATCAATTTCATCCCTGTGAATCTATTGAGTAAAAATCCATTAAAATCAAGCACGTGCTAATAAAATCAACTAGAACATTTTTTGGTTTTAGCACACCAACAATAGCACATGATTAGGATCTTTGGACTAGGAAAAGTGAGTAAATTGTCCAATACTTATAAACAAACTATAGAGAACTAAAGAGTGTACAAATCCAACTTTTGTATAAGCATAACCGAGAACCCCCTCTCACACAGGAGCTAAACACGAGGTCATGTGTGGAAGATCAATGAAGATTACCCCTCCAAATCTTGACCAATCATAGTGGAAAGAGCGTATACTGGGGGTGTTCTTGAAGTGTCACTGACTCATTTGGTATCGATACTTCATGAACTCCAAATCCATTCAAGGTCCTATGGAGTCTACTGGTCCACTTGTCCTCAATCCTCTGGAAGAATTTCAGACTTTGATATCCTGCCCATATGTTCGGTCCTGACTGTCGATTGTACCTGCCTGGAGGCTGACTGTGAGTTGGTAACCTTAGTGGCCTTTCCTAGGTACCTACAAAGGTGATTGTGGGGGGATTTCCACAGTACCCGGGGCATATGTCGTATCACACTTTTAGTACCCTTGGAGGGTGATTCCGTGAAAGAGAGGGTTGCTTGCATCGAGAAGGGTTTTTACATGGAAGTCGGGGTAACTGTTTCTCATTTCTTTGTTAGTGACTTAATATCTCGTCTTTGGAAGACCCTTGACCTTGCTGTCACTTGGTTTATTTATTTTAGTTTTCTTAGGAGTGTGTTTCTTTGGCTTTCGCCGTTGTCCTTAGGATCATATATTTCAGAGTATACAAGGTATGGAACCCGACGTTCAGGAACCTCAACACAATGTTTCTTACGAATAAATGATCACATATCACACTTCTGAAAACATGAACATCACTCCTGGAAGTGACAAACACGTTGAACAACTGGTCAAAAACTTCGTAGAAAGCCTTGCATCTTACAAAAACCCTCTTTTTAATGATCCATTTGGCCTAGCACTCATTGATACACCACCCGCGAGATATGTTGATTGATATTATTCTCATCGATTATCGCCTGGTTCCACGACTACACAATATTTTGGCACGAACCCGTCACTTTTTGGTTTTCCTGAAGGACTTGGGAACTCATATTTTTCCACAACTCCCGTAGTTAATACTACTGGTGCTTATTCTTTAATGGAAACATTGTTTACCCAGGTAACCATGACTCAACCATATGCACATACATCTCCTTTCACACATGGGTCAGGTAAAATTCTTGCTTCACTATTTCCACACATGCACACAACAAGTGGTTTACTTAGTCGTCCCATCGGTCAGATGGATGAAAATCAAGTCATTCACACAACCATAGTTACACAAGATACTCAACCTCCATATCATACATCGCAGATTAGTACACCCTACATTGGAGGTCAATCTTCAATGGGAGGCCAACCTTCAGCTGGGGGGAAACCTTGAGTTGTAGGGAAAATGTTTACTGGGGGGAAACCTACGTGGTTGAAAAATCAATAAGCCTAGTGGAAATACACTCCTGCAATTCCTTCTATCCCTACTACCACTAACCTGTATCCTGGACAACCATATCCAAGAGTTGCTAATCCTTTGTGGGGCCAACCTAATCCGGTGGAAATTCCTCCACAAGAAAATTTTCCGTATCAATCCATAAACCCCATGATTCCGATGCAAAAGTGCCTTCAACAACCATACATGGGGGTGAAATCAGGTCAATCACAATATGTAGGAGGTCCATCTATTCAGTCAGAGTACATGGGTGGACAAACATGACAACCGCCTTACATGTGTGGAAAACCCGGGAAACCACCATATATGGGAGGATCGTCTAGTTTTTCCATCT
>JZKD02S0272365.1:6242-20552 GCA_000966675.3 Picea glauca
AGTGTGAATTCTAGAAGAAGACAACTGTAACTTTTCTCAGGAAAGTATTCTTGGTAAAGAGCTTGATTTTCCATCATCATGACATCATCATGACACCATCACAATGACCAAATTTGTGGATAACAACGGGTACTCTTTACGACTTACTCCCTAATGCACCTCGTCCTTCCACTTCAACTACTCCTGTTGCTTCTCATGCACCTGACGGTGTGATTGGCACTTTCCATGCCCAACCACATTCTGCTTCGAGCAACAAACCCAAACCCATTTCTTCTAATGTTCAAAATTCTCTGTCTCCTACCCCTCCCACTGGCAAGACTTCTGAGGTAAATTTTGTTCAATCTACCCCCACCGGTAAAAACAAATCCAAAAAGGGAAAGGGTAAGAATAAGGAGGAAAAAAATACTTCACAAGTAGAGAGAACCAAAACACCACCTGTTGACGATAGGGACAAGCGCAAACCCCGATACCCTTGTCTTATCTGTGGTGATGATCACTACATGAAGGATTGTCCACAACGAGCCGAGGTTACTAAGTTCCTTCAAGGGGCCCCGAAACCACCTACTCCTGTCGTTTTGTCACAACCCTTTCCCTCTCAACAACAGGCCCAATTGGTCATTCACGACCAACCATCCCCCTCCATTACATCCTATGTCTTAATGTGTACAGGTGATTCAAAGAAAAGTGACATCACACTTACCACTTGAGCCAAATATTATTCTCCCTCTAAAGAGAAGGTTGATGTTATGCCTCCTTCATTGGTCACACCATCTCCCATGACTCCACCTACCAACGGTCCTCTTCATCTCGAACGACCAAGCCTCGACATAGTTCTTCGCCCTCCTCCAAAGGGTGTCGTTCAAAAATCAGCTTTCAATCCTCATGCTTGTGCTACCCAGAACTACAACATTGTCGAAGATCTGGCCCAAGCACCATCTGCGATGTCAGCCCTTGAAGTCCTTCAAAGTTGTCCCATACAACGAAAGGCGTTGTTGAAAGCTATCGGTGGAATCGACCCTACATATACGAATTTAATAATCTTTGACTTGGAAGATCACATTCCAAAGGTTACCCCCTCAACTCACATTCCAAATACAAGTTATTGTCTCCGATAAAAACATTTGTAGAACTGTTATCGACGAGGGTGCCTCGATGTGTGTCATGTTTGTTACCTGTTGGAAAGCCATCGGCTCTCCCTCTTTGACTAAATCCCATAACACACTTAAAGCCTTCAATGGCTCTGGTTTTAATCCTTACGGTGTCCTTCCTTCGTTGCCAATCACGTTAGAAGGCAAAATGGTCCAAGTTGAATAGGAAGTATTTGACACTCCTCTCGATTACAACCTTCTTCTTCGCTGTAGCTGGATTGATTCCATGCGCGCAGTTGTGTCGACTCTTTTTCATGTTGTACGTTTCCCACATCAAGGAAAGGTAATTATCGTCGACCAATTAGCCTTCTTTAACTCGGATACGCGTACTGGAAACATGTCGTTCATCGCCAAAACGCCCCCCAGATACGAGAATGTCGGTGTAGGTCTTCTTAAAGACTCTTCGTTAATGGGTACCTTCCCCATTCCACCACCTGATGTTCCCCACCCGTCTGTCACTTCAATCAACATGATCTCCACCTCGATTCTCAGAACCCCTGCGTCTCATGACCCATGGATGGTACCCGACCCCGACGATCATCTTCATTACAGCAACACAATGCCTTTGAGTCTGGTCAAATCAACCTATCAGGCCATTCAATTGGTAACCCCTTCTACCCCCTCTCTTGGTGATTTATCTCCAAATCCTTTCCACATCATTTTTCCCATGGATGAGATGATTATGTCTATTATGGAAGACACCCCCTAGAACAATGTACATCACCGTTCCATCCTCTTCCTGGAATAACACACCATCGAGAGCTACCAACGGATCTCAACCCCGTCAACCATTGTCATCATTTCAACCATTCCCGAGTCCACACATGATGTGTTTTCCAAAGGGAACTTAAGCAATATCTCACCCACTCTTCCCCTCGACATATCTATCAAACCTGGAATTGTTGAAAATGTGCATATCGTAGCTTCGTGTTCCCCTGACGAAATTGTCACCTACAAGTCACTTTTCAAATAATTTCATGACGTCTTCTCCTGGAGCTATGAAGAAATGCCAAGCATTGATCCCAACATTTTTATACATGATATCAAGACATACCCAGACGTTAAACCCGTCTGGCAATGCCCTAGTCTAGTTCACCCACGTAAAGCGACCGCTATCAAACTTGAAGTCGAGAAACTTCTCAAAGCCGACTTTATTTACCCAATGGCCCTCACTGATTGGGTTTCCAATCTTGTCCTGATCGATAAGAAACAAGGCACAATCCGCGTGTGCGTTGATTATAGGGATATTAACAAAGCTTGTCCTAAAGACAACTTTCCTACCCCCTTCGTCGACCAGATTGTTGATGATTGTGCCGAGAGTGAAATCTTCTCTCTAATGGATGGTTTCTCCGGATATAATCAAATCAACATTGTTCCTGAGGATCAACACAAAACCGCTTTTATTTGTCCTTGGGGCACTTTTGCTTATCGAAAACTTCCTTTCGGTCTTAAAAACGCTCGTGCAACTTTCCAGCGCGCTATGTCTTATGCATTCCATGATATCAAGCACATCATGCAGCCATATCTTGATGACTTACCTACTTATTCCATGCACCGGGTCGATCATCCAATCCACCTCCGAGCCATTTTCCTCCGATGTTGGTTTTACCATATACGCTTGAATCCTCACAAATGCATTTTCTGCGTAGAATCCGGTCAACTTCTAGGATTTATCATTTCAGGTCAAGAGATCAGGGTAGATCCTTTAAAGGTCAAGGTGATTCTCAATATCCCTCCTCCTTCTACACTTTGCCAGTTACAAAGTTTGCAAGGGAAAGCAAACTTTCTTCATCATTTCATCCCGAACTATGCCGAGATAACTCTTGGATTTACATGACTACTCAAAAAGGGGTCCAAGTTCTTGTGGGATACCATCACAAAAAAAGATTTCGAAGCTCTGAAACTATCCCTGACACGTGCTCCACTTCTCTTCCCCCCCAACCACAGTTGCGATTATTTCCTCTACCTCGCAGCCTCGGATTACACCATCGCTATGGTTCTTGTCCAAAAGGATGATTCTCATGATGAACATGTTATATATTACTTGAGTTGAAGTCTCACACCTACCGAAACCAAGTATTTACATGTCAAAAAACTGGCCTTGGCAGCTGTCCAAGCAGTTCAACGTTTCCGGCACTATATCCTCTCTCGCAAAACTACGGTAATTTATAATTGCAACCCTATGCAACACATTCTCACACGTCAATTGCTAGGGGGAAAATACTCCAAATGGATTGTGATACTCCAGGAGTTTGACTTAGAATTCGAACGCGCTAAGTCCAAGAATTCCTTAGTTTTTTCCGAGTTGATATGCGACTTTCCCTACTCTGAAGCGGAAAATGTAGCAGTCGATTCATTACATGATGAATCCCTTTTCCTAATTAGTTTTGAGGATCTTTGGTATGGAGATATCATCATATATATCCAAACCCAGACTTTTCGGCCCAATTTGTCTAGCACTGACCATTGTCGAATACGCTACCAAGCCCATCAATATGTTATCCTTAGCGATACTCTTTACCGTCATGGGATTGACTTAGTTTTTTGACGCTATCTCACATTCGACGAAGCCGAGAAAGCATTAAATGACTGCCATTCTAGAGCCTGTGGTGGTCATATGTCTGGGTATGCTACCACTCAGAAGATATTACAAGCAGGGTATTTTTGGCCGTCTTTATTTAACGATTGTATAACTGGCGTCCAAAAATGCCATGCTTGCCAGACCTACAATCATAAAATACAGTCACATCTTGCTCCTCTTCACCCTGTGGTCTCTGTTGATCCTTTTGCGAAATGGGGTTTCGATTTCATGACATGTCACCCCCACTCAGTCAGGGGGCATGGATACATTATTGTAGCCATATATTATTTTACGAAATGGGCCGAGGCGATGCCGACATTTGATAATACTGGAAAGACCGCAACATTATTCATTTTCAATCACATCATAGCTCGTTTTGGTGTTTCGCAGGCTATCGTCACTAATCACGGTAGCCACTTTAGAAACTTCATGATATCTGAACTCACTGAAAAGTTGGGTCTTCGCCATGAAAACTCAACGCCCTATTACCCACAAGCCAACGGGCAAGTTGAATAAATTAACAAAGTTCTCATAACCATGCTTCGACGAATGATAGGGATTCACAAAACAAGTTGGCACACAATGTTGTTTTCAGCATTGTGGGCTTACCATACATCCGTTAAGTCTTCTACCGGGTTTACACCATTCCGGTTAGTCTATGGTCTTGAGGCCATCCTCCTGATTGAATGTGGGATACCCTCCTTGAAACTATCCGTTGAACTCCTCCCAAACACTTCTACCGAGGATGAACGTCTGTTGTATCTCATGCGATTAAACGAAACTTGGTGTGACGCTACCCTAGTCATAGAAGCCTAGAAGAAACATGTCAAGGCCCAATACGACAAACATGTCAAGCCTCACGTTTTCTCCGAAGGAGATCTGGTTCTCCTTTACGAACAAGATCAGGATATGCTAGGAGCTGGGAAATTCGAAGCCATGTGGCAAGGTCCTTATATCGTTAGACAAGTTTTGGAAAAAGGAGCTTACAAGTTAGTATATTATGATGGTATCCCTTTGAGTGAACCCAAAAATGGGTTGTACTTAAATAAGTACTATGCCTAAAATCGCATGTGCATGAGTACTTGTATTTTATTGTATCATACTTCTTGTGTGTTATTGTAGTATGCTTTTTTCGTTATCTGGTCTCTGCCCTTATGTTATGTTGTGTTTGGTTTCCAGATGTCGGAGTCTTCACTACCCCACATTGGCTTCACTAATGGTGCTAGTCGTAGTACTCAGAACCTTGCTTCTGCTGCGTGGGCAATCTACGCCCCTACAAACGAACTTATCACTCTACAAGGTGTGTGTCTCGGCCGTGCGACCAACAATATTGCAAAGTATAGCGTTGTTATCGAATTGTTGATTGATGCTATCTCACCCGGTATCTGTCACTTGGTTGTACGACTCGATTCGCAGCTAGTAGTACTACAGTTAAGTAATGTCTATGTTATTCAAAGTCCTACTTTATTACGGGTATATTTACGAATTCACCTCTTGGAACGTTATTTTGATTATATTGAGTATCAACATATTCCTAGATGTCTAAATACATTAACTGATGCATTGGCTAACTATGTATTAGAAAGGCATTTGGGCCATTTATAAACCAATCACATCACATGTATCACACAACACAAGATAACCCGATAGAAGTCGTATATATGTATATAACGATCAAAAAGTTTTTTACAAAAAAGTTATGTCCAAGGACCAAAATTTCAAAATCTGAAGCTTGTAGCTTCTACAAAGTAACATCATGGATGATGCTCATGATAACACATGACTTCTCGGGAAACCCTATGAAGTAGTCGGCCAATAGACTCTGACACGCCCACCTTATGGAGCTAATAACGCCGCGGGACCTCTCCGAGAGGCGTGTCCGAAATGTCAGCAGTCAACCCCTCTAAGTTTTGTTCCACTTCCTCATAATCTTCAGCATCCCATCATGGCACTAGAGCCACCTCTCCTTGTCATTGAATAGGAGAGGTACCCAGAGGTCGATAAGGCCCCACATTTGTGTCATTCAAAAGACAATTTTTGATCAATTCTTGGGCGAACATAAAAACATTACATATGATAAAACTCACAAAAACATTTAAAAAGTGAAAAAATGTGTACTTTTTACCTAGATCTCCCCACTGAGCATCCTCAGGTAGGGCCAAATTCGGATCTCCTCAGAAATCTAACCCGGCATATGCATAATCGTCGACCATCATCATCTGTGGTCGCAACCTGTCAAAGAAGGAATCATTGTATTTGATGATTGGCCCAACTACATGTCGGGCCATGAGGTTGCACCACCTCAACATCCTCAGATCCTCTGGATCCAGTAAACCCCACTCAACCTGCAACCTCAGCAAGGGAACCCTCTAAAGAAAGAAGGACACCAAAAGTGATCCGTACCTGAATTTCTTCAGGTCACCCTTCCTACATTTGGTCAACTGCCTCTTTACACTATGAAGGACTGTGTCTGACCAGTTAAAGACCCAAGGCTCAGTACACTCTATGGAATACTAAAAATAGCTCTGGAGAGCCATGTTTGGAGCAACACTCCCAGCCATACGAGCAATGGTGAACAGAATAGTGTGAAGGGTCAAATCCTGGACCCCCCAAATGGCCACCTTTCATTTTCTTCTTTCCACCTCTGGAACACAGTACTGACAAAAATACTCACTCATAGGCATCCCACCACCCCGGCTACCAGTCAAGCTAGCGTGATACCCACGTTGTGACAGTCCTTCTAGGAAATAAACATCCTCGATATCCAAGGACAATGTGTGGACCCCTACGTGGAATACTTGTTGGTCCACGTCCCACATATGAACGAGGTACTCCAACAGCCTGACTTGGGCCCTCATACCCGGGATCTGAAAGAATTTAGGGAAATTTGACCCAAGATCAAATGAAGGCATATTTCTAGGATATTCAACTAACAAAAAGGCTTATAGATGTTATAACCTAAGACTACATAAAATGGTGGAAAGTGCCAATGTAAAGATAGAGGATCTAAAGTTAAGACAAATAATTCCCAAAAACATATCAACATATGATGATAAAAGAGATGGAGAATATCATAATGAAGAAGTTGATGAAGAACCTCAAGAAAATGAACTCCACATTGATGATGAAGATGATGAAGAAACACCCTTGCAAAAATCCCCATAAAAAAGGGTTCAAAAGAATCATCCCGAAAGTCAGATTATTGGAGATAAAAATGCAGGAGTAGAAACAAGAAGGAAACTCACATTTGACTCAAAACAAGAAATTGTATCCCTAATAGAACCTAAGTTGTTTAAATAAGTCAACAAAATTAAATATTGGATAAAATCAATGAATGAAGAACTAGACCAAATAGAGAGGAACCAAACTTGGGAACTAGTTCCAAGACCCAATGACAAGAATGTGGTAGGAACTAAGTGGATATTCAAGAACAAACTCAATGAAATCAGGAAGATTATAAAGAACAAAGCCAAATTAGTATGCAAAGAATATGGCCAAGTGGAAGGTATTGATTTTGAAGACACTTTTGCTCCAATAGCAAGACTTGAGGCCATCAGAATGTTCCTGGTAGTTGCATGCTTTAGAAATTTCAAAATCTATCAGATGGATGTGAAGTCAACATTCCTCAATGGAACACTAGAATAAGAAGTCTATGTTGAGAAACCAGAAGGATTCATGTTAACAGAAAATCAGGAGTATGTATGCAAGCTAAAGAAGGCCTTGTATGGTCTTAAACAAGCCCCAAGAGCATGGTTCTCAAGGCTTGATCAATACCTACAAAAACAAGGATATAAGAAAGGGACTACTGACAACAACTTAGACATCAAAATTGAGGATCAAAACATGATTATTGTGGTGGTATATGTAGATGGAATCATATTTGGAAGTGATCTTACTATACTAAGCAGAAAGTTTGCAACTAAAATGAAAAATGAATTTGAAATGTCTATGCTGGGAGAATTGTCCTTCTTCCTAGGTTTAAAAGTTACTCAAACAAAAAAATCAATATCCGTTTCCCAAGCTAAATATATCAAGGAAATGCTAAAGAAATTCCAAATGGAAGACAATAAACCTATGACTACTCCCATGGTCACTGGATGTAAACTAAGCCTACAAGACGACTCACCAAAAATGGACCAAACTATGTACACATCAATGGTTGGAAGTCTACTCTATTCAACAACAACAAGAATTGACATCATGCAGGATGTAGGACTGGTGGGGAGATTTCAATCTGAACCCAAAGAAACTCACTTAAAGGAAGTAAAGAGGATATTCAAATATCTTAAAGGAACCTTAGAATTTGGATTATGGTATCCAAAAGATAAAGACTTCACTCTAACTGCATACACTGATGCATATTGGGTTGGTAGTATAGATGATAGTAAACATTGTTGGCAATTTGGTTGTCATTGATGTCAACCTTGATAAATAGGTGAGGTATCATTGATTGATTGGTTTGAGAAGCATTTTCAATATTGGACATATTATTATGAAGGTGACTTGAATGTCAAGCATTGTCAATATTGGACATAAAGTTATGAAGATGAATTGAATGTCAAGAATTGTCAATATTGGACATAATGTTATGAAGGTGACTTGAATATCATTAGAAAGATAATATTGACTAATATATTGTATGCTCTTGATACGCTCATCCTATATTGTATAAGGTTGAGATTGTGTCATTAACATCCATGCACAAAAGAAGAAACTGTGAAGAAATTGTCTAGATAAAAAGG
Organism: Picea glauca; assembly: GCA_000966675.3. Taxonomy (NCBI): domain Eukaryota; kingdom Viridiplantae; phylum Streptophyta; class Pinopsida; order Pinales; family Pinaceae; genus Picea; species Picea glauca. Next base: position 14,714 of record JZKD02S0272365.1, read on the forward strand.
GTAAATGGATAATCCAATATGGATCCATACAAATCACAAATAAATAAGTGAATAAGACATGGTTCATTAAAAGTGATTCAGAAAATCTCAATTGAAGAAGAGTCCAGAGATGGGACATAATGTCAATGGTGGATGTTTGGTGAGAAAACATTGACACCATCGAGTCACAACTCGAGTCGATTCAAACAACAATAAGGTCAACTATCTAGAAGTCGATCAACTACAAGACGAGTCGAATGAATGCAAGCCTGTAGATTGACGAAAGTTGGAGAATAAAAGTCAATTGATTTCAAGATGAGTCAAAGATAATTCGACCAACTGAAGGTCGAAGTCGAAGGAAAATTGAGTCAGGAAATACAAGTTGGCCAAAGCAAGTTGAGATGACCAAAGTCAAATTTCTCAAGTCGGTTTTCTTCCAAGTCGAGTTGGTCCAAGAAAGAAGTAACCTAAAGGTCGAAGTCGAAGAAAACTTAAATACATATCAGGTCGAGGCTAAAGCAAGATGGGTCGAATATAATTGAAATACTCAAGTTGAAATTTCTTCTAGTTGATTCGACCAAAAATATGTTTGTCGGTCGAATGAGGAAGCAAATAGAAAAAAGGGTGAGACCAAGTCAAATATTTAGTGACTAGAAGCTGAGAGGGAATCAATTTTAATATAACCATCAAGTAAAATGTTTACAAGTTGAGTTTAAATAATCACTAACNGTTTCCCAAGCTAAATATATCAAGGAAATGCTAAAGAAATTCCAAATGGAAGACAATAAACCTATGACTACTCCCATGGTCACTGGATGTAAACTAAGCCTACAAGACGACTCACCAAAAATGGACCAAACTATGTACACATCAATGGTTGGAAGTCTACTCTATTCAACAACAACAAGAATTGACATCATGCAGGATGTAGGACTGGTGGGGAGATTTCAATCTGAACCCAAAGAAACTCACTTAAAGGAAGTAAAGAGGATATTCAAATATCTTAAAGGAACCTTAGAATTTGGATTATGGTATCCAAAAGATAAAGACTTCACTCTAACTGCATACACTGATGCATATTGGGTTGGTAGTATAGATGATAGTAAACATTGTTGGCAATTTGGTTGTCATTGATGTCAACCTTGATAAATAGGTGAGGTATCATTGATTGATTGGTTTGAGAAGCATTTTCAATATTGGACATATTATTATGAAGGTGACTTGAATGTCAAGCATTGTCAATATTGGACATAAAGTTATGAAGATGAATTGAATGTCAAGAATTGTCAATATTGGACATAATGTTATGAAGGTGACTTGAATATCATTAGAAAGATAATATTGACTAATATATTGTATGCTCTTGATACGCTCATCCTATATTGTATAAGGTTGAGATTGTGTCATTAACATCCATGCACAAAAGAAGAAACTGTGAAGAAACTGTCTAGATAAAAAGGGTAAATGGATAATCCAATATGGATCCATACAAATCAAAAATAAAGAAGTTAATAAGACATGGTTCATTAAAAGTGATTCAGAAAATCTCAATTGAAGAAGAGTCCAGAGATGGGACATAATGTCAATGGTGGATGTTTGGTGAGGAAGCATTGACACCATCAAGTCACAAGTTGAGTCGATTCAAACAATAATAAGGTCAACTATCTAGAAGTTGATCAACTACAAGACGAGTCGACTGAATGCAAGCCTGTAGATTGACGAAAGTTGGAGAATAAAAGTCAATTGATTTCAAGATGAGTCAAAGACAATTCGACCAACTGAAGGTCGAAGTCGAAGGAAAATTGAGTCAGGAAATACAAGTTGGCCAAAGCAAGTCGAGACGACCAAAGTCAAATTTCTCAAGTCGGTTTTCTTCCAAGTCGAGTCGGTCCAAGAAAGAAGTAACCTAAAGGTCGAAGTCGAAGAAAACTTAAATACATATCGGGCCGAGGCTAAAGCAAGATGGGTCGAATATAATTGAAATACTCAAGTTGAAATTTCTCCTAGTTGATTCGACCAAAAATATGTTTGTCGGTCGAATGAGGAAGCAAATAGAGAAAAGGGTGAGACCAAGTCAAATCTTTAGTGACTAGCAGCTGAGAGGGAATAAATTTTAATATAACCATCAAGTAAAATGTTTACAAGTTGAGTTTAAATAATCACTAACAAAGGAGATATGCAAAGGTCGATTTAGACATTCTCGAAAAGGTAATATGTACTGAAGTCGATTTGGCATCCAACGACGAAAGGAAAATATGGGCAAGTTTCCTTCAAAGAAAACCCATGTTGTAGAATTTTAAAATTTGTTTCCATCACGCCATAATATTCATATGAAAATCATTGTCTAAATTGGTGTACGAAAATTAATTAATACAAGTAACCATTTGTGTTAATTAAATGAAGGGCTGCAATGTTTCATTCCAAAAGGTCACATTGTTTCAAAGTGGCACCTTTTGGAGGACTATATAAGTAAAGGAAAATGAAGGGAAGAGTGTGTCTTGGTGGATATATATATATATATATATATATATATATATATATATATATATATATATATATATATATATCCACAAAGACACACTCTTCCCATCTCTGCTGGATCTGAGATCAACAAGCTGGGTCTTGTTGTGAGGGTTGGATTTCTCATTTCTCATGTGGATGTGATAAATACACGCCGGGTCTTATATCAAAGAGTTGTATCTCTCATATTCAGTTAAAGTTGAAGTTACTAAATGATTGATTTTATATGTATTCATTCAAGTTAAATAAATAAAATAATGATATTTTATCTACTTCATACAATTTGTGTTATACATGTTTATGAATAATTAATTGAATTGCATATATATTATTCAGTTAATTTAGTTAATCTATGAAAGTGTGAAAAGTAGCCAAAAGTTCCAGACACTGATTCACCCCCCCCCTCTCAGTGTCAGTGTTTGTTTTCAACAATTGGTATTAGAGAAGGTTCCTTCACTAAAGTTTAACCACTCAATTGTTCTGAAGAGAACAATTGGTATCAGAGCAAGGTCACTTCAAGGAAAAACAATTTAATCATTGGAAGGAAGATCCTACTAAACACATAAATGGATGAACAAATGGATCTCTCCACAAATGGATCTCCATTATTGGATGGAACATACTACTCTTCATGGAAGGAAATAATGAAAATATATATGAATTCAAGAGGATCTGGAGTTTGGGACTCAGTAGTAAGTAAGACTTGGTACTTAACTACATCAACAAAAAAATCCAAAACTACAAAAGAAGAAAAGAGAAACAATTCAATGGCATTAAAAGTAATCCAGAATGGATTGTCAAACCGAATCAAAGAAAGAAGGTACAATAAGAAAGAAGAAGGTGGCAAGTGGAACACCATTCAAAAACATGAGAAAGGATTATCTTCCTCAAATGGACAAAGTGCAATCCCAAACAAAATCCAAACCATGAACTTTGTTAAAGAAGGAAGCTATAAAATTAAAAAACAAGAAACATATAAAAAGGAAGACTTCTCATGTCACAACAGACTCAAGTATGGAAACACCTTCAATGGTTATTTCTTTTCTTGTAAAAACTTTGGTAAGAAAGCATTGGAATGTAAGAGTCCTGAAAAGAAAAATTCAGGAAGGTCCAATAACTTAATGAGATGTTGGAGATGCAATTATGTTGGGAACACAATTTTTTTTTTCATACTATGAGATGCTACAATTGTGATAAGTTTGGGCACAAATCCCAAGACTGCAGGAAATCAACAAGACAATGCATGATAATTAATCCATACAAGTCAGGAAGGAAATCTAATGAACTTTGGAAGAAAATAAGAGAGGATAAATCTCAAAGGAAAAATGTAGAAAATAAAAGTTCATCAAACAGAGTGCCTTATGGAAAGATATGGAGAAGAAAATCTGAAGTAGAAAACAAGAAAGATGATGAAGATATTGCACCTTAAAGTGAACAAATTGATAACAATAAACTGATGGATGAAACTCCTAATAAAGAATGTGAAATTCAGATCTTTTCATATGAAAAGGAACAAGCTCAAAGAAGAATAATTTCTAAAGAAGAGACGATGAAGAAGATTATGGTGCACAAAATAGTGGTGATGATGATGAACTCTCAAAAGAAAATTAGTTTGTAGAATAATGTGATGAATAAAAATAATAATATCCAAAGAATAAAGCAACAAAAGGAGTTCAAAATATATAAATATAGAGTATGAACAGAGCAAAGTTATTAATGATATGAAAGAATAGTAAAGATCTCTTGGAATCAAAGAACTAAAGAATATCAAGAAGAAGAAGAAATAGATCAAGAAGATCAGTAAGCGTCACATCTTTGTCCATTATGACAAAGGAGAAGACAGTAAAACCCTATTTGAACACCGTTGAGCTCAAGAAATGACTCAATTTTTACATATTCATTCCATGTTTTTCACCACATTACCACTTTCTTTACACTCCATTTACCAGACTTTTGCTAAAGTTTACCTCATATTCACGCCATGTTCACTTAATTACCAACAAGTTGGAGTTTTAGAGTATTTGGTATCTTTTAATACGTTTCATGATACTTTAATACACATCAAATAATAATTAAATTATTACATATTATGGTGAAAATACTAATATGAAGAGTGGCATAGTTTTTCACTTATTATACAGGTTTGTGTGGAGATAGTTGGTCTTCCTGGTCATCCAATGTCGTTTTCAACTAAAATATTCTTGTGGCACTCTTCCATGATGTTTCTCACTGGCTTATCCATTGAATTAATTGTATAGTATCCTCATGACGCTTTGTGTCATGAGGATTACCACTTGTACGCTATTGTTTTAACCAAAACAAATGTCAACCACTTGCTTTGATTGAAACGCATTGTACGTAGGATCCTTTACTATTTTTAGTATTCAGTTAGCTTCAGGTTAGGAACGGATCAGATCCATAGCTATGCTATAAAGCCAGATATTGTATCTATTCGAGGGGGCTCCGATTATTATAATACGACTTGGTGTTTTGCTGAAAACTTATGAATTGGTTTACTGTTCAATGACTATTGGCATTTCATAGCTGTGTTTGTTGATTTGAATCACCTTATACATATGGAGATGGTAGAATAACTCATCATTTCTGAAGCTTAACAGGAGTCTCTGTCTCCGTGGGAGGGCCCACCACCGGAGGTAGAAGATCTCCTTATTTTACATAGAAATCGTTTAGTTTATTTCTTTACAGAAATCGTGATTTCCATAATTCTTACTGTGTAGAATCAATTATACAATGATAAAATTTGAATAGTGTAATTCAGATTTTATTTTGTTATGGTTTTCTCTATGCACAGAGGATAGATTAGATTGTTGAGTAAATAGGAATCATAGAACAGTTCATGGATTGAATACATAGATAGGTAGATTGAAATTAGAAACGCATTGTAAATATTTTCTTTCATTTCGTGACGAGTTTATTTATCTGAACATTTAGATCGCAGATCTGTAGAATCGTTGTTATCCACATTTTTGGTTATCAAGATGATATTATGATTATGTCATGATGATGGAAGATCAAACTCTTCATTAAGAACATTTTCCTGAAGAAGGTTACACTTGTCATTTTCTCAAAATCATATTTTGAAAATAGTTCGCAGGCTGCATATATACTCTCCTGCGAGAATCATTCATTCCCGCATGCTGCATTAAGCTTGACTGCGAACTCCTCGCATTGTTTCAATGGTTAGAGTGCGAACATGTTTTTAATAGAGGAAAATAGATAAGTTCTCGATCCTTCTAGAAGGAATCTTCTAGAAGGGTGAGTTGGCTTTCGAATGGTTGGAAAAATACTGACTTTCCAGATATCTTGGGATCATTCCCTA
>JZKD02S0272376.1:0-20552 GCA_000966675.3 Picea glauca
TGGTTGCATCTCTGATATATTTCTGTTATATTATTGGATATACGCAATATCTCTGTGCATTTCTTTATTATATCTCCGCTCTCATTTCGTGCCGAAAATAATCCGGATCACCAGGCTTCAAGGTTTTTCTCTTCTTTCATAACCTTAGATTGTTTCACCTGGATTTATGAACCTCTGAAGGGCTTGGAGATATGATGGCTTATACTCCTCATTAGATCAGCAGTGGTCATCCACTCAAGAGTTTGGAACTTTGGGAGTTTCTCATATTTTTGCAACAATGACTCTCTTTTGCCGAAGTACCAAATTCTGGTTAACCCAGAGATTAACTGTTCCCACACCTTACTCAGATCTATGGCTAGAAGAAGTTCTGGGGCTTCAGGCTTTAGAAGTTTTTGCAGCTACAACTCTGATACCATATGCAATGTTCCCTCCGTTAAGACTTAAAATAAGTGTGTACAATAGTGATTTTTTTTTAAATGACAGTTAGGACTAGTGATAAGAAACAATAACATACATCAATATTACACATTCTATTCTCATTTTCATCCTTATGTAACAAAAATCAATTACAACATCATTGTTATTCATAGATCAACCATATCACATAAATTTAACAAAAGATGTCTACCCGCCCAACCTACCCTGCACGGTTAGGACCTCCAAGACACATAATCAACACTCAACCATTTAAGGTCTCAGGACTGACCACTGTTCCGATGAACAAAGAGGTATCTAAATACCTTAACCAATCCTAGACGTACCAATCAAGACTAGAATTCAATGTTAAATAATTAAAATATAAATCACCTGCTCAAAGGATCGAACAAACAATATTTTATGATCTACTTAACATACTATACTGAGTTTAAAAATCTACTGATGACATAACAAAAGTTTCAAGTAAAACTCATCGCACCATTGAATTCAAATTTTCACAATTCAAACTAAAACATTATTAGAGACGTAGGTGATGAATTTCAAGTTATTCAATTAAACATTGCCTAATATCATTAGGATTTAAGATCAATAATTTTTTTTAAGCCACCATAAATCAATCGAATGATCCATATTGATTACAATAATAATCTCATTAATGTGAAATTATTAATGCAATTCCTTTACTAAATGATTTATTTAATATATCAAAATTTTAAATTGTATATATCCTAAGGACCAAATTGGGAAGGTCTAAGACCCTCACAGTCTTGTAAATCCAATATATTAAACATACATTTTTAATGTCTCTTCAATAAAAGAATAATTTAATTAGTCCCAAAATATTTTAATGTCTCTTCAATATAAGATTAATTCAATTAGTCCCAATATTTTAATGTCTCTTCAAGGGTTCTATTATTACCATTCTAGTTAAACTTTTAAGGTTCTCCCAAAATGACTACTCAGGTTTNAGGTTCTACAAAGAGATTTATTTTGGTGCAACACTAAAGAGAATTAAGGTAAAGGAAATCGAACATGCCGAGTTTAGCTATGTGGAAATGGCTTCAGGATCCAAGAAGAAGGTTGGAGGAAAGGTTACAAACTATAGCCTTAACCTGGGAAATTTTTTCATGAAGGCCAACCTGTACGTCATGATCTTAGGATCTTATGATGTCATGATCGGTATGGACTGGTTGGAATCAAATGAGGCGATACTCAACTGTAAGAAGAAATGGTTGAGTTTGACCGATGATGAGGGACACATATGAGTGATTGTAGGAAGAAACCAGGGATTTTCCCTAAGGTTCATCTCTTCCCTACAACTACAAAAGAGCATGCACAAGGGATGAGAGCTATCTGTAATTCTAGCGCTGAATGACAAGGGAATAGTGGAACTGGAAGGATTAGAAAACCTTCTGGTAATACGAGAGTTTGTGGATGTGTTCCTAGAAGAGTTACCATATTTTCCGCTCGAAAGAGAGATAGAATTCACCATTGACCTAAAACTTGGAATTGAACCGATAGCAAGGATGCCTTATCAGATGTCGACCCCTGAGTTACATCAGTTGAAAATGCAACTGAAAGAGTTGTTGGAACTAGGACTTATACATCCAAGTGTGTCACCTTGGGGTGCGCCTGTTATTTTCATACAAAAGAAGGATGGGTCATGGAGACTCTGCATTGACTACCATCAATTGAACAAGGGAACGATCAAGAACCAATATCAGTTTCCAAGAATAGATGATTTGCTTGACCAAATGAAAGGCATGATGATGTTTTCAAAGATCGACTTGAGATCATGATATCACCAGTTATGAATAAAAGATGAAGACATTCCTAAGACCACATTCAAGACGAGGTTCTAACATTACGAGTTTACCGTTTTACCATTTTGACCGAAAAATTCCCCAAGAGTATTCATGATCTTGATGAATGTAAGGTCTCTTCCAAATCAGCCTTATAAAACATAAATTTAATTAGAGAAGTGCTATCTTAACATCTTTACAATTCCTTATTCAACATATAACCATAATAACCATTCAACATAATTAAAATTTATGAGCAGATCATAATAAATTACATAATCACAACAGAATAATGAAAATACATACCTCTAACTGATGCTACTGCTATTCTCCAAATCTTCCTGATGCTCTGCCCAAAACCGTCTAACCTCCCATCCAGCTAGGAACAAAGCCTCTCCGGCTCCCTAGCTCCAAGATTCCATAAGGATTCCTCGCCCCCGAGCCCAAAACTCCTAGCAACAGGTGCCCCCTATCTCAGTCCCACAACAAGCTTCTCCAGCCAAAAACCAGTAATACAGTCTTCCAATCTCCCCCCCAAAATAAAAAATCCTCCAATATAGTCTCCCTATATGAAAATAATTCTCCCTCCCAAAGTCCCCCTCTCCTGAGTGTTTTTTTTTCCCCTCATATCCTCCTTTCCCCTTCTTTCATTCACCGCCTTCTCCCTTTCATTAAGACTCACCCACCTTATCCCTCCATTTAATGCCAACCACCTTATCCCCTTCTCTTAAATGGTTCCATCATTTGATACAAAATAATAATTAATAATTTATTAAACTAGATTTTATTAAATAGATATTTAATCATCAAATTCATTAATTAGTTAATTAAACCAATTCACATTCAACAAATATTTAACTAGGACAATTAATTAACTAATTATTTAAACTAATATACATTAAACAATTAATTAAACAATAACAATTGATTAAATACTTAGGGTTTTTACATACACCCACCCTTCAGGAAACTTCATCCCGAAGTTAAAGTATTTTATGATACAAGGGAAAAGACACATGGTTCACACATTCATATCAAATAAATGACATTATTAGTAAGTCAAGAAAACTCATACATACTAGTGTACATGTACAAGAAATGCATGTGTAGCTAGTACATACAAGTCTTGTGCATGCACTAATAACAATACTTATCACCCTGATAGTCATTTATGTATGCATCCAATCCAATCAATAAGACTATTCATTTTATAAAAGATAATAAACCAATGAAATGTTCATGAATCCACTTAATTACAATAATCCAGCTCAACGATTTTATTTAGACAGTTGTGGTTTAGTTACATAATTATGAATATTCATATATACACATTTTCTTTTAAGAAGGAAAGACAATAAATTCCACCATAAGACGCATCTCCATACACTCTCAACTATTTCTACTCATCCTTCCTCCCTAACTTACTTGCATCTTCCATTCCTATCCTTCCTCTGCTGGACTATCTTGGAGCGTCAACTATATTGACCTAACTCCAAATAGAACCCGTAAGCGGAAGTGTCACTATCTTGACCAAGCTTCCCCAACAGGCAACTGACAGTCATCGTCACACGTCTAGGGGAGCGTGAGCTAACATCGTCCTACCATGACTCCAGGTTTCGGAGGATACATGGTGGGAAATGACTCCACACCTCCTAACAGGACTAGGGTCCACACCCTATAATGGAATATATAGTGGCACCGTCTTGCTGGGAGTTTTTTCATCGTTTATTCGGTTTTATGCAGTCATACCACCTGAAATCCTGCACTGATCCACATATCATAGCAATGCATCCAAACCAATATAATTTCACATACAAAGATTCATACCATATTGTTTCTCAGTCAGTGGTCATGACATATACTTTTATTATCATTATCCCTTGGCCATTTCATAGCCCAATGACCTGCAGATTAGTCTGTAACACAAACTCATACATATCTATGCATTATCATCATGTAATTGCATACAATCATNAGTAATACAGTCTTCCAATCTCCCCCCCAAAATAAAAAATCCTCCAATATAGTCTCCCTATATGAAAATAATTCTCCCTCCCAAAGTCCCCCTCTCCTGAGTGTTTTTTTTTCCCCTCATATCCTCCTTTCCCCTTCTTTCATTCACCGCCTTCTCCCTTTCATTAAGACTCACCCACCTTATCCCTCCATTTAATGCCAACCACCTTATCCCCTTCTCTTAAATGGTTCCATCATTTGATACAAAATAATAATTAATAATTTATTAAACTAGATTTTATTAAATAGATATTTAATCATCAAATTCATTAATTAGTTAATTAAACCAATTCACATTCAACAAATATTTAACTAGGACAATTAATTAACTAATTATTTAAACTAATATACATTAAACAATTAATTAAACAATAACAATTGATTAAATACTTAGGGTTTTTACATACACCCACCCTTCAGGAAACTTCGTCCCGAAGTTAAAGTATTTTATGATACAAGGGAAAAGACACATGGTTCACACATTCATATCAAATAACTGACATTATTAGTAAGTCAAGAAAACTCATACATACTAGTGTACATGTACAAGAAATGCATGTGTAGCTAGTACATACAAGTCTTGTGCATGTACTAATAACAATACTTATCACCTTGATAGTCATTTATGTATGCATCCAATCCAATCAATAAAACTATTCATTTTATAAAAGATAATAAACCAATGAAATGTTCATGAATTCACTTAATTACAATAATCTAGCTCAACGATTTTATTTAGACAGTTGTGGTTTAGTTACATAATTATGAATATTCATATATACACATTTTCTTTTAAGAAGGAAAGACAATAAATTGCACCATAAGACGGATCTCCATACACTCTCAACTATTTCTACTCATCCTTCCTCCCTAACTTACTTGCATCTTCCATTCCTATCCTTCCTCTGCTGGACTATCTTGGAGCGTCAACTATATTGACCTAACTCCAAATAGAACCCGTAAGCGGAAGTGTCACTATCTTGACCAAGCTTCCCCAACAGGCAACTGACAGTCATCGTCACACGTCTAGGGGAGCGTGAGCTAACATCGTCCTACCATGACTCCAAGTTTCGAAGGATACATGGTGGGAAATGACTCCACACCTCCTAACAGGACTAGGGTCCACACCCTATAATGGAATATATAGTGGCACCGTCTTGCTGGGAGTTTTTCATCGTTTATTCGGTTTTATGCAGTCATACCACCTGAAATCCTGCACTGATCCACATATCATAGCAATGCATCCAAACCAATATAATTTCACATACAAATATTCATACCATATTGTTTCTCAGTCAGTGGTCATGACATCTACTTTTATTATCATTATCCCTTGGCCATTTCATAGCCCAATGACCTGCAGATTAGTCTGTAACACAAACTCATACATATCTATGCATTATCATCATGTAATTGCATACAATCATNGAAAACTCATACATACTAGTGTATATGTACAAGAAATGCATGTGTAGCTAGTACATACAAGTCCCGTGCATGTACTAATAATCAAAAACTATCATCCTTTAGTAATTTATGTATGAATCCAATCCAATCAACAAGACTAGTCTTTTATAAAAAGACAATAACCCAATCAAATGTCTGAGAAATCCTTTAATTAAAATTATCCGGTTCAACAAATTTATTTAGACAACTGTGGTTTAGTTACGTAATTATGAATATTCCTATATACACATTTTCTTTTTAGAAGGGAAAACATTAAATTTCCTCATCAGACAAATCTCCATACTTTCTCAACTATTTCTACTAATCCTTCTTCCCTAACTTACTTCCATCTCCATTCCTATCCTTCCTCTACTGGACTATCTTGGAGTGTCAACTATATTGACCTTACTCCAAATAGAACCCGTAAGCGGAAGTGCCACTATCTCGACCAAGCTTCCCCAACATGCAACTGACAGTCATCATCACACGTCTTGGGGAGTGTGAACTAACACCGTCCTCCCATCACTTTAGGTTTCAGAGGATACATGGTGGGAAATACCTCCACCCCTCCTAATCATAACTAGGGTCCACACCCTATAATGGAATATATAGTGGCACCGTGTTGCTGGGGGTTTTGTCATCGTTTATTTGGTTTTGGGTAGTCTCATCACCTGAAATCCTTCACTGGTCCACATATCATAGCAATGCATCCAAACCAATATAATTTCACATACAAATATTCATACCATAATGTTTCTCTGCTAGTGGTCATGATATCCACTTTCATCATCATTATCTCTTGGCTATTTCATAGCCCATAACCTACAGATTAGTCTGTAACACAAACTCATACATTTCTATGCATTATCATCATGTAATTGTATACCATCATCATTTCAATTCGGTATCCTTGTACCAACAACTTAACATCAACATTTTCAAGTTAGAAATAGATCCCATAATATCCCATTATTCAATTTCGACACCCATTCATAAGATTATCATTTACCAAAATAGATTGCATCATATCCAACATCATTCTAGTAGCATTTAAACATTTAGAAAAAAAATTCATTCTCACAATATGTCGCATCATATACATCATCATCGATAACATTTAAACATTCATAAAATTTACATTCACATAGTAGATCGCATTATATACATCATCATCAATAACATTTAAACATTCATAAATGTTCATACATCTTAAAGTTTCATTGTGAATAGAAAATAAAGTATATAGGCCTCAGGTAATCCTATTTGTCTAAGTCAAAAGGTGGTGTTACATACACCCAACCTTCGAGAAACATATTCTCGAGGTGGTCAAAAAAGTGAGGGATAGTCTCGTCGTAGTGTCTCGATGTCTTCCCAAGTAGCAGATCATGGACTATACTTGTCCCATTGGACCTTAACTTGGTCTACCAGGCGGTTTCTAAGCTATCAGACTTTACGGTCCAATATGCATAACGGTTCTACCATGAGGGTTCCCACGTCCGATACCTGCAATTCCTTCCAATTTAGTTTATGGGATTCATCTGCAACATAATGACATAAAACAGATACATGAAAAACATTATGAGTTTTATGCAAGTGGGGTGGCAGTACGAGACGATAGGCAATGGGTCCAATCTTATCTTGGATTTTGAATGGTCCTATAAATCGAGGTGACAACTTTGTCCCCTTTCCAAACCATATGGTACTCTTATTAGGCTTGATACGAATGAAAACATGATCTCCCACTTTATAACTTCGGTCAGTCCTATGTGCATCCACATAAATTTTCTGTCTATCCCATGCTTCCTTTAGTCTCTGCCTAATCTAAATCACCTGTTCCTCCATCTCTTGAATCAATTCTGGCCCAACTATTACTCAGTCTTCTAACCTCTCCCAACTCAACGACATTTTGCATGGCCTTCCATACAGAGCTTCATAGGGTGGCATTCCGATGGTGCTATGAAAACTATTATTGTAGGCGAACTCTACCAAAGGTAGGTACTTCTCCCAATGGGTTTGATCATCCATGACGTACATCCTAAGCATGTTTTTCATAACCTGATTTACTCTCTTGGTTTTCCCATCTATTTCAAGATGATAAGCTATACTTAAGTTCAACTGAGTCCCCAATGCTGACTTCAAACTTGTCCAAAACTTAGAAGTGAATCTGGAGTCCCTATCTGAAATGATATTCTTAGGTATCCCATGCAAACAGATGACCTCACTTACAAACATGCTTGCCACATTGGTGATGTCGTAAGTGTCTCTAATTGGAATAAAATGAGCACTCTTGGTTAACTTATCAACTATCACAAGAATGGAATTGTGTCTATGAGATGTGAGAGGCAACCCCACAAACAAATACATGGAAATGACTTCCCACTTGGACATAGGAACATCATGTGGTTGTAGGAGACCTGCTGAGTGATGGTGGTCGGCTTTCACTTGTTGACACTCTAGTCATTTGGCGACGAAATGGACTACATCGTGATTCATGTCTACCCAGAAGAAAAGCTTCCTCATGTCTGCATACATCTTCTTCACACTTGTATGCACACAATAAAGTTTTCCATGGGCTTCCTTCAGTATGATGCTTCAAATATCCCCACTTTCGGGGATGTACATCCTTCCTCGATATCTTAGTAGTCCGTTTGATTCCAGACTATATCCTTCATACTTTGGATCTAATTTCCTCTCATTCTGGAGGTTTGAGATAACCTTTAAATACCAATTGTCCCCAAGGAGTTGCGTCAACACATGTTCCCTCAGATTGAGTTTTAAGGGTATCAAGGAGAAGATACGTGGTCTCCTGCTCAAGGCATCTGTGACCACATTTTCCTTTCCTTTGATGTATGAAATACCAAAATCATTCTCACTCATAAACTCACTCCATCACCTTTGCCTGGAATTTAGATCCCTTTGAGTGAAGAGATGTTTTAAACTTTGATGGTCCATTTTGAGCTCAAAGTTTCTCCCTACTAGATAGTGCCTCCAAAGTTTCAGAGCTAGCATTACAACTACCAACTCTAAATCATGAGTAGCGTAAGGTTCCTTGTGTTTCGTCAACTTCCTTGATACATAAGCTATCACTCCTCCATCATGAATTAGCACGGCCCCCAACCCTTGCTTCGAGGCCTCCATGTAGACTGTGAAGTCCTTTTCCATATCGAACACTTGTAGAATTGGCGCACTAGTTAGTAACCTTTTAAGCTCGATGAATGCACTATCACATTCTTCTGTCCATTCATAACTGACCCCCTTGTGCTGCAAAGTGGTGATGGGTTTCGCTATTTTAGAGAACCCTTCCATAAATCTATGATAATAACCTTCTATCCCCATGAATCTTCTTACCTCATGAGCATTTTACCATAATGGACTTTACCTTTTCTGGGTCCATAGAGATTCCTTCACCGGAAATGATATGACCTAAATAGTGAAGTTCTTTCTGGAAGAGGAAAACTTCAACAACTTCCCATACAATTTTTTCTCTCTAAGGCAGGACAACACCACTCGTAAGTGTTCCTCATGCTCTCTTTCATTCTTGGAATAGATGAGGATATCATCTAGAAAGACTTGTACAAAGTGGTCCAAGTACTTCCAGGATACACCATTCATGAGGCTCATGAATACCACTGGCACGTTGGTCAATCCAAAAGGTACTACAATGAACTCGTAATGCCCAAACCAAGTTCGAAAGGCGGTTTTAGGAATATCGCCTTCCTTAATCCTTAACTGGTGATACCCTGATCGCAAATCAATTTTTGAGAATATCGCTGCCCCTTTCATTTGATCAAAGAGGTCATCTATCCGCGTCATTGGGTACCTATTTTTCATTATTACATGGTTCAAGTCCCTATAATCTATACACAGCTGTAAGGAACCATCCTTCTTCTTCAAAAAAATTACTGGTGCACCCCAAGGTGATACACTAGGCCTTATTAGCCCTAATTTGAGTAGATCTTTCAATTGCATTTGCAACTCACAAAGTTTTGGTACTGTCATCTGATACAGAGTCTTGGAAATTGGTTCTGCACTAGGTTTTAGCTCAATAGTAAAATCAAGCTCCCTCTCAGGAGGTAACCCTGGNCAACTATTTCTACTCATCCTTCCTCCCTAACTTACTTCCATCTTCCATTCCTATCCTTCCTCTATTGGACTATCTTGGAGCATCAACTATATTGACCTAAATCCAAATAGAACCCGTAAGTGTAAGTGTCACTATCTTGACCAAGCTTCCCCAACAGGCAACTGACAGTCATCATCACACGTCTAGGGGAGAGTGAGCTAACACTGTCCTCCCATGACTCTAGGTTTCAGAGGATACACGGTGGGAAATGTCTCCAACCCTCCTAATAGGACTAGAGTCCACACCCTATAATGGAATATATAGTGGCACCATGTTATTGGGAGTTTTGTCATCGTTTATTCAGTTTTGGGAAGTCTCACCACCTGAAATCCTGCACTGGTCCACATATCATAGCAATGCATCCAAACCAATATAATTTCACATACAAAGATTCATACCATATTGTTTCTCGGTCAGTGGTCATGACATCCACTTCCATTATCATTATCCCTTGGCTATTTCATAGCCCAATGACCTGCAGATTAGTCTGTAACACAAACTCATACATATCTATGCATTATCATCATGTAATTGCATACAAACATAATTTCAATTCAGTATCCGCGTACCAACAACTTTAACATCAAAGTTTTCAAGTTAGAAATAGATCTCATAATATCCCATAATTCAATTAATGTCACCCATCCATAGAATTATCATTTACATAATAGATTGCATCATATACAAAATCATTCAAATAGCATTTAAACCTTCATAGGATTCACATTCACACAATATATCACATCATATCTATCATCACCAATAACATTTAAAAATCATAGAATATACATTCACATAGTAGATCTCATCATATCCATCATCATCAATAACATTTAAGCATTCATAAAATTTACATTCTCACAATATATCACATCATATCCATCATTATTCAAATACATTTAAACATTCATAAAGGTTCATAGATCTTAAAAGTTCAAGCGTATCATTTAATAGTTTCACTGTGAATAGAAAATAAAGGTATGTAGGCCTCCGATAATCCTAACTGTCTAAGTCAAAAGGTGGTGTTACATACACCCAACCTTCGAGAAACATACTCTCGAGGTGGTAAAAAAAAGTGAGGGATAATCTTGTCGTAGCATCTCGACATCTTCCCAAATAGAAGATCCTGGACTATACTTGTCCCGATGGACCTTAACTTGGTCTACCAGATGGTTCTTGAGCTGTCGGACTCTACAGTCCAATATGAATAATGGTTCTACCGTGAGGGTCCCCGCGTTCAATATTTGCAATTCCTTCCAATTTAGTTTATGTGATTCATCAGCAACATAATGACGTAGAACATATACATGAAAAACATTATGAGTTTTATGCAAGTGGGGTGGGAGTACAAGATGATATGCAATGGGTCCAATTTTCTCTTGGATTTTGAATGGTCCTATAAATCGAGGTGACAACTTTTTCCCCTTCTCGAACTGAATGGTACTCTTATTAGGCCTGATACGAATGAAAACCTGATCTCCCACTTTATAACTTCGATCAATCCTATGTGCATCCACATAACTTTTTTGTCTATCATGTGCTTCCTTGAGTCTCTTCCTAATCTGAATCGCATGTTCCTCCATCTCTTGAATCAATTCTAGCCCAACTGTTACTTGGTCTTCCAACCTCTCCCAACTCAACGACGTTCTGCATGGCCTTCCATATAGAGCTTCGTAGGGTGGCATTTCGATGGAGCTATGAAAACTGTTATTGTAGGCGAACTCTACCAAAGGTAGGTATTTCTCCCAATAGGTTTGATTATCCATAACATACATACTAAGAATGTCTTCCATAATCTGATTTACTCTCTCGGTTTGCCTAATTGTTTCAGGATGATAAGTTGTACTTAAGTTCAACTGAGTCCCCAACATTGACTGCAACTTGTCCAAAACCTAGAACTGAATCTAGAGTCCCTATCTGAAATGATCTTCTTAGGTATCCCATGCAAACAGATGACCTCACTTACAAACACGTGTGCCACATCAATGACATCATAAGTGTCTCTAACTGGAATAAAATGAGCACTCTTGGTTAACTTATCAACTATCACAAGAATGACATTGTGTCTATGAGATGTGAGCGGCAACCCCACAACAAAATACATGGAAATGACTTCCCACTTGGACATAGGAACATCATGTGGTTGTAGGAAACCCGTCGGCTGATGGTGGTCATCTTTCACTTGTTGACACTTTAGGAACTTGGTGACGAAATGGACTACCTCATGCTTCATTCCTACCCAGAAAAAGAACTTTCTCATGTCTACGTACATTTTCTTCACACCTAGATGCACACAATAAAGTGCTCTATGGGCTTCCTTCAGTATGGTGTTTCGAATATCCCCACTTTCGAGTATGTACATCCTTGCTCAATATCTTAATAGTTTGTCTGCTTCCAGTCTATATCCTTCATACTTTGGATCTAATTGCCTCCCACTCTAGGGTTTGAAGTAACCTTTAAATACCAACTGTCTCCATGGAGTTGTGTCAACACACGTTCCCTCAAATTGACTTTTAAGGGTACCAAGGAGAAGACACGTGGCCTCCTACTCAAGGCATCCGCGACCACATTCACTTTTCCCTTGATATATGAAATACCAAAATCGTACTCACTCATGAACTCACTCCATCGCCTTTGCCCGGAATTTAGATCCCTTTGAGTGAAGAGATGTTTTAAACTTTGATGTTCTATTTTGAGCTCAAATTTTCACCCTACTAGATAGTGCCTCCAAAGTTTCAGAGCTACCATTATAGTTGCCAACTCTAAATCATGAGTAGCGTAAAGTTCATTGTGTTTCTTCAACTTCCTTGACACATAAGCTATCACTCNTACTTTTATTATCATTATCCCTTGGCCATTTCATAGCCCAATGACCTGCAGATTAGTCTGTAACACAAACTCATACATATCTATGCATTATCATCATGTAATTGCATACAATCATAATTTCAATTCGGTATCTGCATACCAACAACTCTAACATCAAAGTTTTCAATTTAGAAATAAATCTCACAATATCCCATAATTCAATTAACGTTACCCATTCATAGAATTATCATTTACATAATAGATTGCATCATATCCAACATCATTCAAATATCATTTAAACCTTCATAGGATTCTCATTCCCACAATATATCGCATCATATCCATCATTATCAATAACATTTAAACATTCATAGAATTTACATTCACATAGTAGATCGCATCATATCCATCATCATCAATAATATTTAAACATTCATATAATTTACATTCACATAGTAGATCACATCATATCCATCATCATTCAAACACATTTAAACATTCATAAAGGTTCATACATCTTAAAATATCAAGTGTATCATTTAATAGTTTCACTGTGAATAGAAAATAAAGGTGTTTAGGCCTCAGGTAATCCTAGCTGTCTAAGTCAAAAGGTGACGTTACATACTCCCAACCTTCGAGAAACATATTCTTGAGGTGGTGAAAAAAAAGTGAGGGCTAATCTCATTGTAATGTCTCGACATCCTCCCAAGTAGCAGATCGTAGACTATACTTGTCCCACTGGACCTTAACTTGGTCTACCAAACGGTTCCTGAGCTGTCAGACTCTATGGTCCAATATGCATAATGGTTCTACCATGAGGTTTCCCTCATTCGATACCTGCAATTCCTTCCAATTTAGTTTATGTGATTCATCAGCAACAGAATGATGTAGAACAAATACATGAAAAACATTATGAGTTTTATGCAAGTGGGGTGGCAGTACGAGACGATAGGCAATGGGTCCAATCTTATCTTGGATTTTGAATGGTTCTATAAATCGAGGTGACAACTTTGTCCCCTTTCCAAACCGTATGGTACTCTTATTAGGCCTGATATGAATGAAAACATGATCTCCCACTTTATAACTTCGGTCAGTCCTATGTGCATCCACATAAATTTTCTGTCTATCCCATGCTTCCTTTAGTCTCTGCCTAATCTAAATCACCTGTTCCTCCATCTCTTGAATCAATTCTGGCCCAACTATTACTCGGTATTCTAACCTCTCCCAACTCAATGACATTTTGCATGACCTTCCATACAGAGCTTCATAGGGTGGCATTCCGATGGTGCTATGAAAACTATTATTGTAGGCGAACTCTACCAAAGGTAGGTACTTCTCCCAATGGGTTTGATCATCCATGAAGTACATCCTAAGCATGTTTTTCATAACCTGATTTACTCTCTTGGTTTTCCCATCTATTTCAAGATGATAAGCTATACTTAAGTTCAACTGAGTCCCCAATGCTGACTGCAAACTTGTCCAAAACTTAGAAGTGAATCTGGAGTCCCTATCTGAAATGATATTCTTAGGTATCCCGTGCAAACAGATGACCTCACTTACAAACATGCGTGCCACATCAGTGATGTTGTAAGTGTCTCTAATTGGAATAAAATGATCACTCTTGGTTAACTTATCAACTATATCAAGAATGGCATTGTGTCTATGAGATGTGAGAGGCAACCCCACAAACAAATACATGGAAATGACTTCCCACTTGGACATAGGAACATCATGTGGTTGTAGGAGACCTGCCGAGTGATGGTGGTCGACTTTCACTTGTTGACACTCTAGTCATTTGGTGACGAAATGGACTACATCGCGATTCATGTCTACCCAGAAGAAAAGCTTCCTCATGTCTGCATACATCTTCTTCACACTTGGATGCGCACAATAAAGTTTTCCATGGGCTTCCTTCAGTATGATGCTTCAAATATCCCCACTTTCGGGGATGTACATCCTTCCTCGATATCTTAGTAGTCCGTTTGCTTCCAGACTATATCCTTCATACTTTGGATCTAATTTCCTCCCATTCTAGAGGTTTGAGGTAAACTTTAAATACCAACTGTCCCCAAGGAGTTGCGTCAGCACATGTTCCCTTAGATTGAGTTTTAAGGGTACCAAGGAGAAGACACGTGGTCTCCTGCTCAAGGCATCTGTGACCACATTTTCCTTTCCTTTGATGTATGAAATACCAAAATCATTCTCACTCATAAACTCACTCCATCACCTTTTCCTGGAATTTAGATCCCTTTGAGTGAAGAGATGTTTTAAACTTTGATGGTCCATTTTGAGCTCAAAGTTTCTCCCTACTAGATAGTGCCTCCAAAGTTTCAGAGCTAGCATTACAACTACCAACTCTAAATCATGAGTAGCATAAAGTTCCTTGTGTTTCATCAACTTCCTTGATACATAAGCTATCACTCCTCCATCATGAATTAGCATGGCCCCCAACCCTTGCTTCGAGGCCTCCATGTAGACTGTGAAGTCCTTTTCCATATCAGACACTCGTAGAATTGGCGCACTAGTTAGTAACCTTTTAAGCTTGATGAATGCACTATCACATTCTTCTGTCCATTCATAACTGAACCCCTTGTGCTACAAAGTGGTGATGGGTTTCTCTATTTTAGAGAACCCTTCCATAAATCTATGATAATAACCTTCTAGCCCCATGAAGCTTCTTACCTCATGAGCATTTTACCATAATGGACTTTACCTTTTCTGGGTCCATAGAGATTCCTTCACCGGAAATGATATGACCTAAATAGTGAAGTTCTTTCTGGAAGAAGGAAAACTTCAACAACTTCCCATACAATTTATTCTCTCTAAGGTAGGACAACACCACTCGTAAGTGTTCCTCATGCTCTCTTTAATTCTTGGAATAGATGAGGATATCATCTAGAAAGACTTGTACAAAGCGGTCCAAGTACTTCCATAATACACCATTCATGAGGCTCATGAATACCACTGGCACGTTGGTCAATCCAAAAGGTACTACAATGAACTCGTAATTCCCAAACCAAGTTCGAAAGGTGGTTTTAGGAATATCGCCTTCCTTAATCCTTAACTGGTGATACCCTGATCGCAAATCAATTTTTGAGAATATCGCTGCCCCTTTCATTTGATCAAAGAGGTCATCTATCCGCGTCATTGGGTACCTATTTTTCATTATTGCATGGTTCAAGTCCCTATAATCTATACAAAGTTGTAAGGAACCATCCTTCTTCTTCAAAAAAATTACTGGTGCACCCCAAGGTGAGACACTAGGCCTTATTAGCCCTAATTTGAGTAGATCTTTCAATTGCATTTGCAACTCACAAAGTTTTGGTACTGTCATCTGATACAGAGTCTTGGAAATTGGTTCTGCACTAGATTTTAGCTCAATAGTAAAATCAAGCTCCCTCTCAGGAGGTAACCCTGGTAACTGGTTCGGAAAAACATCTTTAAATTTTGACAATATGGGGTACTGATCCAAGGCGGGTCCTTTCCTTTCACTCACTATTTCCACTACATAAAGTTGACACCCTTGCCTCATGCACCGTTTAACCTTCATAGTTGAGATAAAGCGTAGAGACACCTTTCTCCATACACCATGGATCTCTATTGGCCCTCCTTCATCGTCAACACAAAGCACCCTTTTTGCAAAATAGTCTACCATAGCTCGATGAGCTTCTAACCAATCCATTCCAATGATTAGGTCATACATCCCGAGAGCAGTAACGTATACCTTCAACCTAGTAGTACACACTCCCAGGTCTACTAGGCAATTATCAACGCCAGCTCCTACTGCTTGTTTTTCCCCTGAAGCCATCTCAACTTGTTTAAATTCGTCGTGCTCGTAGGCTGCCAACCCATTCTTTTCTAATGCATATGGTGAAATGAATCTATCTGTAGCACCATAATCAAATAAAATTTTAACCTTGATATGATTTAGTGTACTTGACGATTCCACCACCGTGGATTGATGTTCTTCCTAGCGATTATTAACTACTGCATAAATCTAGTGGCTGCCACTTGCTCTTCCCATTGGGGCCTTTCCTTCTCTATGCACAAATCCTTCTTGCAAATCTGGGTAGTCATGCTGGTAATGGGGTCCTCCACACCACCAACACGTAAGATGAGATAGAACCTATGCACTGCTCTGTGACAGTCTCTGAAATGAGTTCCTTCCCATGAAACCCATGCCCCTACTAGTTTCTCTCTGAGATGGTCGTGGACTTGCCTGCGTTGTTGGTGATGAACGAGATGCTGCACTCGTTGCCATTGAAATACCTATGGAAACTGTCCTTAGTGTGACTCTATTACATATGGAGGTGGCCTGGAACTCCCTCCCCTGGAGAATGTCCTAGGGGCCTTCCCCACGAATCCAGGATGATGTGGAAAGGTCGACCTCATACCTCCATTTAAGTTCATGCATTCCTCAACATAACGTGCATTTTCTACTACTTCCGCTACCGAAGACAGTTTCCACATCCATACCATGGCCCTTATCTTAGGGTTTAACCCATAGACAAAGTGTTCTGCATGTTGTTGATCATTATCCATGTATGAAACATATTTGACCAATTCCATAAAATTGATCTCGTATTCTTCTACGGTCCTATTTCCTTGTACTAGAGCATGAAATGCTCCCACCTCTTGTTCCTCATAGTAAGTTGGTATATATTTCCTTCAGAACCTCTCCTCAAAAAGTTCCCAAGAGATGGTGTCCGGGGTATGGTGCAATTGCCTCTCCAGGTTTCCCCACCAGTTCAGAGAACTATCTCTCAACTGAAAAATCACTATCTTCACCTTTGATGTGGATGCATAGTATCTTAAGGCGAAACACCTTGTCATGCCTTCCAACCATGCCTCTGCACGTTCACTGGCACGACCCCTGACAAACTATGGAAGTTTGATCTTCTNAATCCTTAACTGGTGATACCCTGATCGCAAATCAATTTTTGAGAATATCGCTGCCCCTTTCATTTGATCAAAGAGGTCATCTATCCGCGTCATTGGGTACCTATTTTTCATTATTGCATGGTTCAAGTCCCTATAATCTATACAAAGTTGTAAGGAACCATCCTTCTTCTTCAAAAAAATTACTGGTGCACCCCAAGGTGAGACACTAGGCCTTATTAGCCCTAATTTGAGTAGATCTTTCAATTGCATTTGCAACTCACAAAGTTTTGGTACTGTCATCTGATACAGAGTCTTGGAAATTGGTTCTGCACTAGATTTTAGCTCAATAGTAAAATCAAGCTCCCTCTCAGGAGGTAACCCTGGTAACTGGTTCGGAAAAACATCTTTAAATTTTGACAATATGGGGTACTGATCCAAGGCGGGTCCTTTCCTTTCACTCACTATTTCCACTACATAAAGTTGACACCCTTGCCTCATGCACCGTTTAACCTTCATAGTTGAGATAAAGCGTAGAGACACCTTTCTCCATACACCATGGATCTCTATTGGCCCTCCTTCATCGTCAACACAAAGCACCCTTTTTGCAAAATAGTCTACCATAGCTCGATGAGCTTCTAACCAATCCATTCCAATGATTAGGTCATACATCCCGAGAGCAGTAACGTATACCTTCAACCTAGTAGTACACACTCCCAGGTCTACTAGGCAATTATCAACGCCAGCTCCTACTGCTTGTTTTTCCCCTGAAGCCATCTCAACTTGTTTAAATTCGTCGTGCTCGTAGGCTGCCAACCCATTCTTTTCTAATGCATATGGTGAAATGAATCTATCTGTAGCACCATAATCAAATAAAATTTTAACCTTGATATGATTTAGTGTACTTGACGATTCCACCACCGTGGATTGATGTTCTTCCTAGCGATTATTAACTACTGCATAAATCTAGTGGCTGCCACTTGCTCTTCCCATTGGGGCCTTTCCTTCTCTATGCACAAATCCTTCTTGCAAATCTGGGTAGTCATGCTGGTAATGGGGTCCTCCACACCACCAACACGTAAGATGAGATAGAACCTATGCACTGCTCTGTGACAGTCTCTGAAATGAGTTCCTTCCCATGAAACCCATGCCCCTACTAGTTTCTCTCTGAGATGGTCGTGGACTTGCCTGCGTTGTTGGTGATGAACGAGATGCTGCACTCGTTGCCATTGAAATACCTATGGAAACTGTCCTTAGTGTGACTCTATTACATATGGAGGTGGCCTGGAACTCCCTCCCCTGGAGAATGTCCTAGGGGCCTTCCCCACGAATCCAGGATGATGTGGAAAGGTCGACCTCATACCTCCATTTAAGTTCATGCATTCCTCAACATAACGTGCATTTTCTACTACTTCCGCTACCGAAGATAGTTTCCACATCCATACCATGGCCCTTATCTTAGGGTTTAACCCATATACAAAGTGTTCTGCATGTTGTTGATCATTATCCATGTATGAAACATATTTGACCAATTCCATAAAATTGATCTCGTATTCTTCTACGGTCCTATTTCCTTGTACTAGATCATGAAATGCTCCCACCTCTTGTTCCTCATAGTAAGTTGGTATATATTTCCTTCAGAACCTCTCCTCAAAAAGTTCCCAAGAGACGGTGTCTGGGGTATGGTGAAATTGCCTCTCCAGGTTTCCCCACCAGTTCAGGGAACTATCTCTCAACTGAAAAATCACTATCTTCGCCTTTGATGTGGATGCATAGTATCTTAAGGCGAAACACCTTGTCATGCCTTCCAACCATGCCTCTGCACGTTCACTGGCATGACCCCTGACAAACTATGGAAGTTTGATCTTCTGCAGTTCTCTAGTGATGTCTTCGGGTGGAGGCCCTCCCCCTGAATCCCTCGATGCTTCATGATTACCCACTCTATATGGTGGGGGTTCCACTTCGATCCTTACTGGCTGACGCCACTTTAAAGTCTCATTTATGGCCTCCAAAGAGCGCAGTATGAGAGCTAATTCAGGTGATGGTGGTGGTGGTGTTGGTGGTCCCTGCGACGATTCCCCTTTGCCTCGATTTCCTCTAGTCCTAACCATCCTATATGATTGAATCTGCATCAACCAAAAGTTTGTTAGGGAGCGTCTAGGGAAATTCACATTTGTGCAACTTAAACTTGAAAATAGGGTTAGGTGTAAGACTTTTTTACTTGTCTGTAAACAAACATTACTCTCTTTAGGGGAAGTGGCTAGGTCAGGGTCGAAAGCCTCTAAGCTTAATGTCTTCGCCTAAGAAAAATACTGAATCCCTCACCTGGTGGCTACGCTAGCATCACACCACACTCGCCAGTTCCTCTAACTTACCATCCTAGTGCGCATGAAGTCCCCTCCCACTTATCTTGGTCTAGGTCTTTTAAAGTTTTCTTTAAAACTAGGTAAGGTGTTTTTTTTTTATAATTAATCAACAATATAAAAAAAAATCTAGATTGAACTTTAACCTAAGTTTCACTCGCCTTAATCAACACATTTAATTAATCTAGAAATTTTAATATTATTGTTGGTATCATACTTAAGTACCTAATTAATCTCTAATTTAATTAACCAATTAAATTAATTAATCACCTTGATTATTAACATGAATTAGTTAATTAGTTATCACCTTGTATATATTTAATTTAAATATTATTATTATTAAATAATTAACATTTAAACTAAATTATATTAACATTCTATCTTAACATTTAAACTAATTACATTAAACATTTAACATTTAATTAAGGTTTAAACTAAATTAAACAATAATAATAATATTTTTTTTTTGAATAACAATAAAAATAAAAAATATATAAAATAAAACAACTACAATACAATTAAATAAAATAAAAGAATTAAAATAATAATAATAATAATAATAATAATAATAATAATAATAATAATAATAATATAATAAAAAAAATATCTGAAGCTGGGCAATGGGTCCTCGCATGAGGCCCATGTGCCCCCTCCCCCTGGCGCTCATCCCTTAACCCTAAT
>JZKD02S0272387.1:0-20551 GCA_000966675.3 Picea glauca
ATATGTGGTTTCAAATGATGCTATAACAATCACCAGTTCCACACACTTCTTATGTCCGCATGCAACCTACATATACTCTTGGAGCATCACAATCCTAACTAACTTGCTAGCTCATCCATAATCTTTCCCATGATACCTTGACCTGTCTTTGTTCATCATTCATAAATGTTCCTGAAGATATGCTTTGATAAAATCTACATGCAATATCTTCTATATATTTTATGCACATTACAAAACTCAGTTGACACATGTGCCTTATTCCTTCAGCCTGTGCAACTGCTGATATTCCTTGTGCCACCTAGTGTATGTGCGCATGCGATGTTTATTTGTGCATGTGTGAAACTAACCCAAAACCTTGGGTGAAAACACAAGCCACAAGGCTAGAAGACCAAACACTAAACACAACACAAGGAAAATTCCATGCAATATGAAAAGAGGAAGATAGAGGATAACAACAATTTGGAGGCAATGAAACCACAAGGGACTGCTTAGTAAAAATATGACAAAATTGTCAATTAGGGAGAGGTATACGTGGTCACCACTTAGCTTTTTTGAGATGAATTGCAAGGCCAAATTGGCAAGTTCGCTCATGCATAAAGAAGAACTACCAAGAAAAAAAATGAAACTGGGGTTTCCCTCCCTTCATATGAGTGGCATGGAATAAATGAGCCGCCATCCTTACACATACCAAAAATATGGGTTTATCAAGAAAATACACAAGGAAATAATACTAAAACATTAAACTAAACACAATGCAAACACCATGTGGAACAAGAAGAGGAAGATGAGGGTGAATAATAAGGAACATGTAATGAAACCACACGTGAGTTATTGGGAAAACAATGATAAAATTGTCAAATAGGGAGAGGTGTAAGTGATCATGACTTATATTTTCTAAGATGACTTGCAAGCCAAGTTGGAAATCCCACCTATGCTCAAGTAAAGAGTGAGGATATGAAACAAAATTCGGGTTTCCCTCTTCCTTGAGACAAGTGGCATGTAATAAACAAGCCACCATCCTTAAACCTACTAAAAAGATAGGTTTTCCAATAAAACACATAGGGAAAGAAGACCAAACATTAAATGAAACACAAGTCAAACACCATGTAGAGTGAGAAGAGGAATATGAAGGTGAAAAACAAGGAAGAGGCAATGGCACCACAAGGTAGTACTTGGTAAAAAACATGACAAAATTATCAAGTAGGGAGAGGTGTGAGTGGTCATCACTTAGCTTTTTTGAGACAACTTGCAAACTCAAATTGGAAAGATTGACTATGCACAATGAAGGAGTGAGAAGAACAAACAAGATGGGCATTTCCCTCTTCCCTGATATGAGTGGCATGGATTAAACGATCCATTATCCTTACATCTACCAAAAATATGTGGTTTCCAAGACAAGCCACAAGGCAAGAAGACCAAACTCTAAACAAAACACATGGAAAACACCATATGGAATTAGAAGAGAAATATAAAGGAAAGAAACAAGGTGAAGGCAATGAAATAATAAGGGAGTTATTGGTAAAAAGAGAACAAAATTTTCAAGTAGGGAGAGGTATAATTGGTCATCACTTAGTGTTTTCGAGAAAAATTGCAAGCTCAAAGCTCGACTGTGCATAAGGAGACCAAACAAAATGGGGTTTCCCCTCTTCCTTGAGATGAGTGGCATGGATTAAACAAGCCATCATCCTTACACACAAAAAAATGACATTTTTTCCAAGACAACCCATAAGGAAAAAAGACCAAACACTAAGCAAAGAACAAGGAAAACACCGTGCAAAGTGACAAGAGGAAGATGAAGGGAAATGAGAAGGTGGAGGAAATGAAACCAAAAGGGAGTGTTTGGTATAAAGACAAAAAGACTGTCAAGTAGGGAGAGGACTAAGTTGTTCAGTGAGTTAGTTAGTGTATCAGTGACAAGATGACTTGCATTGTCAATGTCTCAGTTAGTGTGTCTTGGTCAATGTCTCGATTATTGTTGTTTCAATTGCTTTTTTTTTTTTAAATGAAATATAAAGTAGTATTTTTATATATTAAAGGGGGTTACAACATAGCTGTAGAAAGTACATACATAAAAATTAAAAAAATTGTCATTCTCAGATCTATTTTCTATACATACATTACTATCCTCTAACATAGATTCTAAACCCGTCTTCCAGGTAATTCCACAAGTGGCCTTCTTAAATTACTATCCAAAAAAACATATAGATTTGAAAAACATTCATGGTATTAAGGTTGAACACTACCATGTTCTTTTTCTGTCCCATCAGAATGAGGGGGAATTTGTTCGTCGATGCCAATTGGGTCCTTGGTTTGACTGACTATTTCATCCTCCCTCTTTCTATGCATTCTAGAACCTAAATTGTTATAGGCCAAGGAGAGTACTTCCATTTGTGAAGTTTCAAACAAAGTGTGCATCCTGTTGCATTTCACTTCTAGGGAATCAATCCTTTGTTTATGGAGTAAGATGAGGGCCATGACAATGCCATTGTATGAATTAATTTCTTATTCCATTTCTTCAAGTTTGGCTAAGATAAGCATTAAATACCTAATGTTGGCTTGAGCGACCTCCTCCTGCCTTCACAAGACTTTGAAAAATTCCTTATGTTCATGGTTATCCATGATAATTATATGTAGAAAATGCCCCAGGTTCTAGTCCCTAGGACCAAGTAGCTACCTATAATTTCCTTATTGAGAATCTTCTTGATATATTAAAAGAAACATTAAGAAACTAAAACAACTATTCAAGTCTTCAACATTCAAATACCCAACAAAAAAATAAACATACAGTTCCAAAGTCAAACCGTAGGAATTGCTTGGAGGAGAAGGTAAAGATTACCCACATCGAAGCTGAGTTGACTGAATAAGCCACCCCCAAGCTTCGATTCTTAGCTCTCCAACAGTTATGCTTTGTCCCAAATTTCTCTCCAACCACATACACTACCCCTTTGCTCCACTGAGCCTCCCTGTCTATTTGCACCAACTTGACCTCCAAACTCTCCCCCTAAGTCTCCTCTCTAATTCACAAACCATCCCATTTCTATGAGGCACTATCCCATATATTTAATGACTTCCACATAGAGCGAATTCAATACACCTGAATGCATATGATAGTTCAAGTATGGGATCCATAAAGGATACCTACCTATTGTACTTACAATTTCATTAGTTGTTACTTCAAAATAAATGTGACTACAACCTTGTGCCAATGTTTGATTATGTAGTTCAAAGGGTGTATGGAAATCCCAATTTTTTTCCTAAAATGTCTTTGGAGAAAACGAGCCTTGGATCCCTAGCCATAGATTTCTATGGGATTTGTTGGGTGCTTGGAATCATGTTTTTTTGAAAGGAACCTTGGTGGAGATCCCTTGTGTTGATATAAAATATTGTTTTACAGTCTTTAAGATAACATCATGAGGATAAAACCCCCCATGCGTTTTTAAAGATGTGGTACTCCTCTCTGTTGGTCTAAAATATGTAGTTGATGTTCTTGGACTGGACTGTCAAATGGAAGGATTCTAAACATCAAACTCCAAATCCTTTATTACTTCAGTTTTTGTATAAAAAGGCTCTTGATAATCAAATTTCTCCTTGAGTGCAACATTTGCTTGGAAATGGACCAAGAAACTTCTTAACAATAAAAAAGATAAAGAATAGATTTAATATGAAAATAAATATATTCTCAACTTCATTATAACATCCCTCTAAAACACATGCAAGTAGAATATGTATCCATATTTTCTCACAAGAAAGAGAGTGAAATGGGGTTGATCACTTCAGAGAACTTTAAATGAGTATTGCATTTAAAACTAAGAGAATATGATGATCACACTCCAAAAATAACATATTGAGAAATCTCAAGGTCTAATAAATCATTAAATTTATGCCACCGAACTAGTTCTTTAAGGAGTTCAATACATAATAGATATTTCACATTACAAGGCATTTGAGTAAACTGATTGACTAATACTAAAAAATAAAGCCTGCCAAATGCAAGGACTAAACCTCCATGAATCAATTAGACAACCATTGTTTACATTATCAGTCATATATATGGCTGTAAAATACTCCTATTGATATTTTCAGAAGAGGCCTGAAAGAATAAAATAAAAACACTAAAAAAATCGGCCTTATGCTCAGTCTCAGACATACAAACACAAGGCCATGAGAGAAATCAAGTAGTAGAAGAAAAATAAATAAAATGGAGATTTGTATTTGCAGCTGAAAAATTTGGCTGTGTTTTGAATGCACAATATTATTCTGATGATCCAACTCTTTCTTTGATGGTGCTCTCTTCCTTTTAAATTTTCTCCTAATGCTTCTTTGAAATGCTTTACCCTAGCAGTTAGGGTTTTCCGTTCTTTTGGAAGTTTCCCATGTGCTTCCTCTTTTTGGAACAAATAATAGAAAATTTTAAATCAATGATTGATTAAACACTTATTAATGAATTAATTAATTGAAATTTGTGCCTCCAAGTGGGACCCACTTCACCTTTTTATAAAAGTTATTTAATAAAATTTATTTCCAAAATTTGAAGTTGGCTGCTTGAAAAACATCGACTGCCTTTTAATTTTATGAGCATGATAAGTGAATTCTCAGCTACGAAAACCATTCTATAAATAATTTTCATTATTATGTGTTTCCCATGAGCCTTATTGAGAGAAATTTGGGTTCCTGGATCTTAACTTATAGCCTCGGGAAGTTGTGGCTCCAAATAGTTTTCTCAGGAAGCCATGAAAATAGAGCTGACTGTTATTTTAATTTCTATAAATATTATGGACAAATTAAACTATTTAAACCTATCCCATTATCTTCCTCTTCAAATTACCTTTCCAACAAGGTATGGTTTTTCTAAAATGTATGTATGGATCAAGAGTTATGAGCTCCGGAAGATGGAGGCTCAACCACTGTCCATTTGGTTTGTGGGAAAATCTTGTCCCTTGATTTGATTTCTCCTTTCTTAATCCCACATGCATTGTGGGGGGTGAAGAATTAGTATTTATAATGCATACACATCCCTTATCATTCATGTGTGAAACAAAGGAACTTATGGAAGCCTTAGTGTAGCTCTCGTGCCTTAGAAAAATTCATTCCTTGGTATTATTTTGATCGCCCAATCAACTTGTGAATTCCTGACATGTCACGTCCATGTGTCACCTAGGGGTAGGTCCACCATAATTCCATGCATCATTGAGCGATAGGTCCATGTCACTACCACGTGTCACCCATGGATATGTCCACGTTATTTCCACATGTCCCAATATGGTAGGTCCACGAAAAGGGGGAATAAACTTAGGATACAAAATAATATTACAAAATTAAATTGAGTGTTTGTAGAGTTACGAGAATGTGGAGGTAAAGGGGGTAGGTGAGAAGATAAAAATCAGTAAAAAACCAAAGTATGAGGAAATTATGCAAATGCAGGACACAAGACATGAGGACTTTGCAGGTTTGGAACATGTTGGATTCCCACAACAATACTAAGAGTATGAATCAGTAAAAACATAGTGTAAACCCATTAAAATGACTACTTTGTGAATGGTGTGATTTGGGTACCCACGACCATATGTTCCAACTGTGAGCCTTGTCCCTCGATCTCTTTGAAAATCATGCAAGCTTCGTCCTGCACCGGCTAGAGTCTTTGTGTCACTTCCATAACCTTGATCTGGATGGAAGTAACCTGTTGTTGGACTGTGTGCTTCTTCTGTGACCTATTCATATTCTCAACTATAGTCAACAGTTTCATTTGTGCTTGTACAGTGGATGCCTACTGCTTTGCCTCCTGGAGTTGTGCTTCCAATCTCCTCATCTCTGGATCTTCTGCAAGGCACTCATAAGCCTACACACTTCGATCACTCAATTGTTTACATTCTGAGGCTAATGCCTTGATTCGTTCTACTGCACTCCTGACAGATTCTTCCCTCTGATCCTGCACTTCTTTTGGAGTGCTCGGCACTGCTTGAAGTTATAATTCTGCTACTCTTTCTTGAAGTTGTTGAATGGCCTCAACGAGCTTCCCCACTTGCATCTTTGTTGACTCTAGTTCCTCCTGTACCAAGGTCAGCACAGAGCAGAGTGCTCTAGCCACTGTATCTTTAACCCCAATATTTTCTGCAAGCAGTTGGTCTTTCTCTTTCTGGATTTTCTCTTTGTCCTCTTTGAACATCGCCCTAGGTTCATCTTTCTCTTTCTGCACAACTTGAAGTTTCTCTAGGACCTCCTCCTTTTCTTGCTTTAAGGCCTTTGTGGCCTGTTCCTTTTACTCTTGGACTCAATGAAGTCTAACCTCTATTGCATCTGCTAACCTTCACAACTAGGTGGGCTCATCCTCCCATTCTACATTTTCTGCTGAGGATGGCACAATAGGAACTGCGCTGCTCGAATGGGTAGCTTGTTGGATGTCTCTGAGCTCTTTCTCTATTCTGTCGTACATCAAATCCTACTTTGCCCCATGTTTCTGCAAGATGTCTTTTGAAGCATCTTCTACAGTTGTGATGATGATATCAATGTCGTCCACTGTGAGCACATTCTTCGACTAAGGCTTGTTGGCGCGAGCCTTCTTCCTTGTTGAAGGTTTCTCTAGAAAACCTTCCTCTTCCGCGATGCTTATGTTGTGGTGAGGGGATCGTTTGGTAGTGTAGCTTCACCTTTGTCCTACTTTTCTCCTTCTTCCCCTCCTTCCTCTTGGTTCACTT
Organism: Picea glauca; assembly: GCA_000966675.3. Classification (NCBI taxonomy): domain Eukaryota; kingdom Viridiplantae; phylum Streptophyta; class Pinopsida; order Pinales; family Pinaceae; genus Picea; species Picea glauca. The sequence continues at coordinate 6,693 of JZKD02S0272387.1, forward strand.
CATCTCCTCATCCTCCTGTAGGTGAGTCAGGTGCAGTTTCCTCTGATGCATTGTCCTTCTCATCACTTTCTATGTCTTGGACTTTGTCATTTTTATTATTTTTCTTGGCGCTGCTCTGTCCATCATGTTCGACCCAGGTGACTAATGGGCTTCCGATGATATCGAGGTTGGAGAGTTCTGCATCCTCCACTGGTACAAGGAATTTTCCTGGCCATTCCTTAGTGATCTCTTCCATGTCTTTCTCAGCCAACTTATAGTAAGACTATAGTTCCTCCTTACTTTCATCCCCACGCGCGGTGATGTAGATGAATTGTCAGTTTGCACGGAACTTCGCTAGTGGCATGTATCGATGGAGTGTATTCAAGGTCATCCGCGTAAAGGATTCAATGGCATGCTTCAGCTGTAGGTAATAAGTATGAAAGACATCATTCGACTACCATTTCTTTTCCATATCGTTCATATACCACAAGGTAGTGAACCTTGTGGCCAATGGTTTTGATGGCTCGAATTCAAGGAATGTTTCTCCTTCTGGCATCTGCCAAGCAACAAATGAAATGAGCACCAGTAACCAACTGAAGTGGAATTTGTATCCTTGGTCTTGCACTTCATGGAATTCCTTCTCCAACTTGTTGACGAGGTAACTCACCCAGTTCATATACATTCCTTCGACACACTTCCCTACGAGGTCGACTACGAACCCTGTGACTCGTGTCGACCAGTTCTTTCTAACGAGATTGCCAGCAATTAGCTGACAAGCTACGCACACTGCACCATCCTAGATGGAGGCTACCTTGTAGCCTCACTTTCCCATCTTTACATCATTGTAGTATTCTTATTCATTGTGTCAGGGAGCGATTTGACGTCTTCCCTGGGTAGAAATGGTGAGGGCCCGATCCCTGCATGCTTAGTCTAGTGATTAGGTGGATCAGTGTTGGATCCACAGTGACACGCCTATCAAGCCACATATACCCTCCATGGTAGCATGACAGGAGGAGTTTAACGCAAGCTTTAACCTCCTGATGTCGACCGAAGTGGGGGATTTTCATTACGTTCAAGATTGTGGAGTGTGTGAGCTCCTTAATCCACAGCTAGGGAACTATCTTGGGATTCTTCCCAGTCGTCTTCATCAGGTACCTATGGAGTGAAAGAATCACATAGTTATTTCAGTCTCCGAGGTTAAATTCATTGGTCTTGAGAGTTGGGATCAGTCCCAACTGGGGTCCAACTGCACGTATCCCCTTTAGGAGGTATGTTGTGATGAGCATGTACTCAAAGTCACGCGGGACACTGTCGTGGTTCACCGAGCCAGTCAATGGTGGGATGTAGTTTGGAAAGACCGATGGGATTTGCTTCGTGTTAGCCAGATCATCGCGGTGCTTGCTTCGTTTCTCAGCAATGCGATCGAAACGTCGTCTAGTCAATGGGGATTCTTGAAATCTGCCAGTCGACGATGTCTATATTCCTATACAAACATGACTTTATCAGTCATGAGATCCATAAGAATTTCCTCCACCGACTTCTCTACTGCGCTACGTTCGTCTGACATTCACACTTGTAATAAAATAAATCGGGTAGGCGAATGGACAAGCAAGGTAATAAAACAAATGATGAGGTCTAGACAACACAACACAGTATGCAATTAGTTCTTTGTTAGCACGGATATCTCAGTTTGCAAAAATTGGTCCCAACACAACATCTGACGAGTTAAATAAGCAACGTCGTAACAGATTCCTTCAACGGGTATGAATACGTCCATCAATGTACATCCATCCATTATGGCACGGTCTCAACAGTCCAACGACGATCTTTCTATCAATAATTGTGTTTCTAGTCGTTCTGGAGCGTCGTTCTAATGGTCAGGACACCTCCAATAGTCATATAGCTTCATCGTGGCAAAGTCCCATTCTGTGCGGTTCTGCTATTCCGGCAAGGTTCAAGTTCTACAATCTTGCCTTCTGCGAAGTCTTTTCTGGGACTTCTCGTAGTTTTTCTAATTTTGCTTTCTTCTTACTGAGATTTTTGGCCTTCTTTCTTGTAATTTGAGTCTCCGGATTTGTCTTTCCATTCTTATTCTTTTCTTCCCTTAGCATAGTAACTTTGCACTACTGAGGGTCTTCCAAAGGTTTCAAGGGTAATACCTCTTCTCTTACTATTTTTGGGGTGAATGCACTTCTTTCCTATATGGACAGGTTCTTTAAAATTTCGTGTGTTCTTCCAGCTTCGATAGCTAGTTATCTGGCCCTCTGTTGCTTCGACTTATTCTCTTGTTCTTCTATTAGTCGCTTTATTTTTCTATTCATGAAGTCCCTTAATTCTTTTTTTTTTTCTGTTCTATGGCTTCCTCCTCTACTTTCCTTCGGATCTGATCTTTCTCAATCCAGGTCTTTCTTAACAAAAGTGAAAAAGAAGTGTTGTTCTCAACAAACTTAATGACTTCAAATTCTTCTTCTGTCGATGTTCCATGGGCAGTCATAGGTACATTAGTAACTCTTCCACATAGGGTTATCACCTTTCCTTTAAACAAACCTATATTCCTCAATGAAGGTACTATAGCAATCTTTCCCAAAATTTCCCAAGTGTTTCTAGCATAATATTCACCTATGTGTCCTCATCCAAGACACAGTCTATGTTGAAGTCTCCTATTCTTGTTTCTATGTGCTTCTTCTCTTTAAATATCTCTGGTAAACTAATGTCTCTGTGATCATTCAGTGTTTCTTTCAGCTGTAATAACATGGTCTCTAATTCTTTCTGTTTTTCTAACATATCCTTAGTCCTTTGACCTCCTTCATATTTTTATTGTCTCATGTTCATCTTTTCAACTTTGGAAATCATTCTAGGGAAATCCTCAACTCTGTGACCAATAACTTTACAATAGATACAAATAGGACCTGTACCAGGTCATTCCTTAGAAAGATGTCCCCGTCGTCTACAATTATAACACAGTGTCAATCCTCTCTTTCTTTTAAATGATCCCCAACCCTTCCTATACTACGCACTGGGGTCGCAGTGATGGACATTCAATCTACAACAATTCTTTCTAGGTTCCCGCATCCACTTCTTAGTCCAAAAATTCTTTCTATGCATAGGAATAACATATCTTTCACTATCTCTATCAAATCTATTCAGATCGACACGTTCTTCTAGTTGTGCCCTAGTTTTCAAACTAGGACAAAATATATCGAACATACCTAGACTCATACTGTCGAAGATTTTTTTTTTGCTTATCTTACCTTTAGCAGAGCACAAAGATTTGAGGTGTTACCTCTTTTCTTCAGAACCTGTTCTTTTATTAGCATAGAGATTCGCAAGTTAAATACAATATTGCGCACTACAGCAACAGATCTATGCGTAAATATTTCTCTTTGTTGTAGTTCCAAGTATTCATAGTTTCAGGTCCCAACAACGGTACCATTTGTTGGCACAACGAAAAGGCCAGGGTTCAACACTTCAACAACGCACCAACAAAACCCTCACTACCGACCCTTTCGGCAACACCTACAAAACAGATGAAGTCTCACCCGAGGTAGAGGCAGGGGGGTTGTAGGACTCAGGTGTCTAAAACCTAGCTGGGACACATATCTATGATTACAACACTTAACAGAGCATTTAGCCAATACCATGCATTAGTTCATAAATCCATTCACATCGCAAATTAAATCCTAGATACAGAACAACGCAGTAGAAACTAAGATCAAGTACTTTTCATCACTTAGAACATATTTATTGGATCAGATATAGCATTCATTTATCATCAATAGAGCACTAAGCATCCATATATCTATCTAACATACATAAAGACCAATACACTAACAAATAAACAATATCAACAACATCGTACAAAGCACATCAACATAGGATATACGTGGTTCACCCCAGTGTGGGGCTACTTCCACCAACTCTTCTTATTATTTATTAGTCTTCAAGCTTCTTACATTCCTCTGCTCCTGTGCACAAAGCCACAAACCCAAATCCACAAAGGACAGGAAATTTGTGCGCACCTTGCCATATCCTCCTTCCCCGAATTAGGTCAAGGCACAAAGCCTTACACATTTTGTGCACAAAGTCTCTTACAATCACTTGCACTTAGCTCTGCAGGTCTTAACATACTTTAGTCATGCACTAAGCCCATGACCTCAAAATTGACATCTACTTACATCGCCTAGCTACTTATTTATACATTACAAAAATCCCTAAACATGAGTAAACCCATGGGCCGACATCCCATACCCATTACATAAACCCTAACAGTCCAAAAAGGCCATAAAAATGGACGAGATCATGTGATCTCTACTTCGCCTGGGCACTCCGTCTTTGAATAGCCTGTCGAAGTCCCAAAAATGGTCAAACATGACCAACGTTTCCTCAAAACTTGGTCGAGGACCAACAACGGGTGTGATGTAGGTTGTATCCCTTCTTTTGTTGGATAATAATAAAGGAAGCACCTGGAAATTTCTCTGGTGGACATAGCTCACACTTGGTGAACCACACATTTATGTGTGTATATTGTATTGTGTATCTTTTGTGTTTTATTTCCGCATTTGTTTTTATTTTATTTCTTTGCGGTTCTGTTTTTCTAAAAAATGGTATTGGAGTGAAAGGTAAATCGCAGGAAAAGAGGGTTCCTGGTTCGAGTGGGAGTAATGGCGGAAGATGTAAAGTTTAAGGTCAAGAAATTTAACGGCCAAAAATAATAATTATGGAAGATGCAGATCGAAGGTTATTTATATCAGAAGGATCTAATCCTACCATTGGGTGGAATAGCAAAGAAGTCGACGTCCATATTGAAGGATGAATAATGGGATATTCTTGATGGAAAGGCACTAGGAATGATACAGTTGATCCTGGAAACGTTGGTGGTTTCAATATTTTGAAAGAAAACACAATGAAGGAGTTGATGGATGCATTGGTTAAATTGTATGAAAAACCCTCGGTGTCCAATAAGGTATTTAATATGAAGATGTCAGAAGGTAGGTCTGTTGCAGATCATTTAAATGAATTTAATACGGTTACTAATCAGCCAAGTTCTGTAAAAGTGGACTTTGATGATGAGGTCAGGGCTCTTATAATCTTGTGATCATTGCCAGAAAGTTGGAACGACTTGGTCATGGATGTAAGTAACTATGTCTCTGGTTCAAATACTTTAAAATTTAATAATGTTGTTGGTGTTATCCTTAGAGAGGAAATGTGATGGAAAACTTCAGGTGAGGCATAGGGTAATGTGTTAAACATAGAGAAAAAGGGAAGACTAAAGGATAGAGAAAAGGGCTTCGGGAACCATGGGGATTCTAGGAAGGGAAGTTCCAAATATAGACAAAGAAATATATAATGTTGGAATTGTGGGAAGAAAAGAAATCTAAAGAAATATTGCAAAGCTCCAAAGAAACAAAGAGATGGACAACGGTAGAAAAATCAGGAAGCAAATGTAATAGGTGATGTGTTACAAGATGCTTTGATTCTTTCTGTAAATAATATTTCAGAGTCTTGGGTAGTAGATTCAAGGGTTTCATTTCATGCCACACCCCATAGGAAACATTTTCTAGATTATGTTCAAGGTGATTTTGGACAGGTTCATTTGGGTGATGATGCACCATGCAAAATTGTTGGAATGGGAAAGGTAAAAATAAAGAAAAAGAATAAAAACCAATGGTTGTTGAAAGAGGTAAGACATGTTATAGATCTAAGGAAAAATCTAATTTCAACAAGGCAGCTGAAAAGTGAAGGTTGTATATCTATATTTATAGATAAGGCATGGAAGGTCACCAAAGGATCACTAGTGATAACAAAAGGAGAGAAGGTAGGTACATTGTATTTATGTATTGGTAATATTGATTCTTCTATCTCTTTAGCTTCTACAAGAATGGATACAACATTGTGGCATCATAGGCTTGGACACATGGGTGAGAAGGGGATGCAGATACTTCACAAAAGAAATTTGCTCCCAGATCTTAAACAAATTGTTTTGGAATATGTGAACATTGTGTTTATGGAAAACAAAGGAGAGTCAGATTTCTCATAATCGGAAAAGAAAACAAGAGTGAAAGGTTAGATCTTGTGCATACATATGCATGGGTACCAACTGATGTATCATCTCTTGGTGGCTATCGCTATTATGTTACTTTTATTAATGATGCAGCTAGAAAATTTTGGGTTTATTGGATTTGACAAAAATATGGTGTTTTTGATACTTTTAAGAAATGGAAAGATTTGGTTGAGAATGAAACAGTAAAAATGTTGAAGTGTCTCAAATGAGAAAATGAAGGTGAATATTGCAGCAAGAAGTTTGATGATTATGATTCATACCATGGGATTCATAGAGAGAAGACAGTTCCAGGAACACCACAAGAAAATGGTGTGTCAGAAAGATGAACAAGACAATCATGGAGCATGCAAGGAGTATGAGATTGCATGTTGGTTTACCCTTATAGTTCTAGGAATATGTTCTAGATATTTTTTTTTACTTAATAAATAGAGGACCTTCAAGCTCTTTGGATGGTAGAATTCCAGAGGAGGCATAGACAGGTAAAAAGGTAAACTATTATTTTTTGAAGACTTTTGGTTGTGAAGCATTTGTCCATATTGATAAAGAAAATAGAGAAAAGCTTGAGGAAAAATCCAAGAAGTGTACCTTTATTTGATACGGTGTTAATGATTTTGGTTATCGCTTATGGGATTATGAAAATCACAAAATCATTAGGAGTAGAGATGTCATATTCAATGAGAAGGTCATGTACAAAGATCAGTTGCAGGGAAAGAAACGGGAAAAAAAAAACCACAATACACAGTGCTTGATGAGATCATTGAAAAAGAAATTACAAAGGTACCATAAAATCAAAATGTACAAAAACAGGAGAAACAGGTACCTCAAACTCCTACAAGTGTTGTTAGAAGATCTATCAGGTTAAGTAAAACCCCTGAACGATACTCTCCTTCATTGTATTATTTATTGTTGACTGATTATGGTGAACTAGAATGTTATGAAGAGGAAATGAGGTAGACACAAAAAAGAAGTGGGAGCAAGGCATGAAAGAAGAAATGGATTCCCTGGTAAATAACCAGACTTGGGATTTAGTTCAGTTGCCTGCAAGAAAAAGAGCATTGCAGAATAAATGAGTTTACAAGTTGAAGGAAGAAGATTGAGGAAAAAAGAAGTACAAGGCTAGACTTTTTGTAAAGGGGTTTGCACAAAATAAAGGTATATATTTTGATGAAATATTTTTTCATGTTGTTAAAATGACTTCAATTAAGACTATTTTACTTCTTGTGGCAGTAGAAGATTTACATCTTGAACATTTTGACGTAAAAATAAATTTTTTCCATGGGGATTTGGAGGAAGAGATTTATATGCAGCAGCCATACGGGTATGAGATCAAAGGGAAGGAAAATTGGGTATGCATGTTGAAGAAGAGATTGTATGGCCTAAAGAAAGTTCCAAGGTAGTGGTATTTGAAGTTTGACAGGTTTATGACAGAACAATGTTATAGTAGATGTCATTCTGATCACTGTGTTTATTTTTAAAATCTAGAAAATGGAAGCTATATTATCTTCCTATTGTATGTAGATGACATGCTTGTTGCAGGGTCTAATATGCAAGATATAAATGTGCTCAAGAAGAAATTATCTAATTCATTTGCAATGAAGGATTTGGGTGTTGCAAAGAAAATCCTTGGTATAAGAATAACAAGAGATAGGAAAAATCACAAATTGACATTGTCTCAGGGTGAGTACATAGAGAAGGTGTTGGAGAGGTTTAGAATGAAAAATGAAAAACCAGTTAGTACACCCTTGGCCAGCCATTTAAAATTAACCAACGAAATGTCTCCCAAGACACAAGAGGAGATAGAATACATGTCCAAGGTCCCTTATTCATCAACAGTTAGCAGCTTGATGTATGTGATGGTTTTCACAAGACAAGATATTGCACATGCAATGGGAGTTGTGAGTAGGTATATGAACAATCCAGGTAAAGAACATTGGGAGGTAGTAAAGTGGATTCTCAAGTATTTTAAAGGTATTGCTACTCATGCATTATGTTTTGGAGGTTCAGACACTATTCTACAAGGATATGTTAATTCATATATGGCAGGTAATAAATATAGCAGGAGGAGCACCATAGGGTATGTTTTTATAGTAGGTGGAATAGAAGTAAGTTGGATTTTGAAACTGCAAAAGGTTATTGCACTTTCAACAACAAAGGCAGAGTATGTTTTTGCTATAGAGGATAGTAAAGGGATGATTTGGTTACAAAGGTTTATGGAGGAATTGAGAAAGAAGAAAAATAATAGCACGTTGTACTGTGAAAATGAGAGTGTCATTCATCACACCATTCACAAAGTAGTCATTTTAATGGGTTTACACTATGTTTTTACTGATTCATACTCTTAGTATTGTTGTGGGAATCCAACATGTTCCAAACCCGCAAAGTCCTCATGTCTTGTGTCCTGCATTTGCATAATTTCCTCATACTTTGGTTTTTTACTGATTTTTATCTTCTCACCTACCCCCTTTACCTCCACATTCTCGTAACTCTACAAACACTCAATTTAATTTTGTAATATTATTTTGTATCCTAAGTTTATTCCCCCTTTTCGTGGACCTACCATATTGGGACATGTGGAAATAACGTGGACATATCCATGGGTGACACGTGGTAGTGACATGGACCTATCGCTCAATGATGCATGGAATTATGGTGGACCTACCCCTAGGTGACACATGGACGTGACATGTCAGGAATTCACAAGTTGATTGGGCGATCAAAATAATACCAAGGAATGAATTTTTCTAAGGCACGAGAGCTACACTAAGGCTTCCATAAGTTCCTTTGTTTCACACATGAATGATAAGGGATGTGTATGCATTATAAATACTAATTCTTCACCCCCCACAATGCATGTGGGATTAAGAAAGGAGAAATCAAATCAAGGGACAAGATTTTCCCACAAACCAAATGGACAGTGGTTGAGCCTCCATCTTCCGGAGCTCATAACTCTTGATCCATACATACATTTTAGAAAAACCATACCTTGTTGGAAAGGTAATTTGAAGAGGAAGATAATGGGATAGGTTTAAATAGTTTAATTTGTCCATAATATTTATAGAAATTAAAATAACAGTCAGCTCTATTTTCATGGCTTCCTGAGAAAACTATTTGGAGCCACAACTTCCCGAGGCTATAAGTTAAGATCCAGGAACCCAAATTTCTCTCAATAAGGCTCATGGGAAACACATAATAATGAAAATTATTTATAGAATGGTTTTCGTAGCTGAGAATTCACTTATCATGCTCATAAAATTAAAAGGCAGTCGATGTTTTTCAAGCAGCCAACTTCAAATTTTGGAAATAAATTTTATTAAATAACTTTTATAAAAAGGTGAAGTGGGTCCCACTTGGAGGCACAAATTTCAATTAATTAATTCATTAATAAGTGTTTAATCAATCATTGATTTAAAATTTTCTATTATTTGTTCCAAAAAGAGGAAGCACATGGGAAACTTCCAAAAGAACGGAAAACCCTAACTGCTAGGGTAAAGCATTTCAAAGAAGCATTAGGAGAAAATTTAAAAGGAAGAGAGCACCATCAAAGAAAGAGTTGGATCATCAGAATAATATTGTGCATTCAAAACACAGCCAAATTTTTCAGCTGCAAATACAAATCTCCATTTTATTTATTTTTCTTCTACTACTTGATTTCTCTCATGGCCTTGTGTTTGTATGTCTGAGACTGAGCATAAGGCCGATTTTTTTAGTGTTTTTATTTTATTCTTTCAGGCCTCTTCTGAAAATATCAATAGGAGTATTTTACAGCCATATATATGACTGATAATGTAAACAATGGTTGTCTAATTGATTCATGGAGGTTTAGTCCTTGCATTTGGCAGGCTTTATTTTTTAGTATTAGTCAATCAGTTTACTCAAATGCCTTGTAATGTGAAATATCTATTATGTATTGAACTCCTTAAAGAACTAGTTCGGTGGCATAAATTTAATGATTTATTAGACCTTGAGATTTCTCAATATGTTATTTTTGGAGTGTGATCATCATATTCTCTTAGTTTTAAATGCAATACTCATTTAAAGTTCTCTGAAGTGATCAACCCCATTTCACTCTCTTTCTTGTGAGAAAATATGGATACATATTCTACTTGCATGTGTTTTAGAGGGATGTTATAATGAAGTTGAGAATATATTTATTTTCATATTAAATCTATTCTTTATCTTTTTTATTGTTAAGAAGTTTCTTGGTCCATTTCCAAGCAAATGTTGCACTCAAGGAGAAATTTGATTATCAAGAGCCTTTTTATACAAAAACTGAAGTAATAAAGGATTTGGAGTTTGATGTTTAGAATCCTTCCATTTGACAGTCCAGTCCAAGAACATCAACTACATATTTTAGACCAACAGAGAGGAGTACCACATCTTTAAAAACGCATGGGGGGTTTTATCCTCATGATGTTATCTTAAAGACTGTAAAACAATATTTTATATCAACACAAGGGATCTCCACCAAGGTTCCTTTCAAAAAAACATGATTCCAAGCACCCAACAAATCCCATAGAAATCTATGGCTAGGGATCCAAGGCTCGTTTTCTCCAAAGACATTTTAGGAAAAAAATTGGGATTTCCATACACCCTTTGAACTACATAATCAAACATTGGCACAAGGTTGTAGTCACATTTATTTTGAAGTAACAACTAATGAAATTGTAAGTACAATAGGTAGGTATCCTTTATGGATCCCATACTTGAACTATCATATGCATTCAGGTGTATTGAATTCGCTCTATGTGGAAGTCATTAAATATATGGGATAGTGCCTCATAGAAATGGGATGGTTTGTGAATTAGAGAGGAGACTTAGGGGGAGAGTTTGGAGGTCAAGTTGGTGCAAATAGACAGGGAGGCTCAGTGGAGCAAAGGGGTAGTGTATGTGGTTGGAGAGAAATTTGGGACAAAGCATAACTGTTGGAGAGCTAAGAATCGAAGCTTGGGGGTGGCTTATTCAGTCAACTCAGCTTCGATGTGGGTAATCTTTACCTTCTCCTCCAAGCAATTCCTACGGTTTGACTTTGGAACTGTATGTTTATTTTTTTGTTGGGTATTTGAATGTTGAAGACTTGAATAGTTGTTTTAGTTTCTTAATGTTTCTTTTAATATATCAAGAAGATTCTCAATAAGGAAATTATAGGTAGCTACTTGGTCCTAGGGACTAGAACCTGGGGCATTTTCTACATATAATTATCATGGATAACCATGAACATAAGGAATTTTTCAAAGTCTTGTGAAGGCAGGAGGAGGTCGCTCAAGCCAACATTAGGTATTTAATGCTTATCTTAGCCAAACTTGAAGAAATGGAATAAGAAATTAATTCATACAATGGCATTGTCATGGCCCTCATCTTACTCCATAAACAAAGGATTGATTCCCTAGAAGTGAAATGCAACAGGATGCACACTTTGTTTGAAACTTCACAAATGGAAGTACTCTCCTTGGCCTATAACAATTTAGGTTCTAGAATGCATAGAAAGAGGGAGGATGAAATAGTCAGTCAAACCAAGGACCCAATTGGCATCGACGAACAAATTCCCCCTCATTCTGATGGGACAGAAAAAGAACATGGTAGTGTTCAACCTTAATACCATGAATGTTTTTCAAATCTATATGTTTTTTTGGATAGTAATTTAAGAAGGCCACTTGTGGAATTACCTGGAAGACGGGTTTAGAATCTATGTTAGAGGATAGTAATGTATGTATAGAAAATAGATCTGAGAATGACAATTTTTTTAATTTTTATGTATGTACTTTCTACAGCTATGTTGTAACCCCCTTTAATATATAAAAATACTACTTTATATTTCATTTAAAAAAAAAAAAGCAATTGAAACAACAATAATCGAGACATTGACCAAGACACACTAACTGAGACATTGACAATGCAAGTCATCTTGTCACTGATACACTAACTAACTCACTGAACAACTTAGTCCTCTCCCTACTTGACAGTCTTTTTGTCTTTATACCAAACACTCCCTTTTGGTTTCATTTCCTCCACCTTCTCATTTCCCTTCATCTTCCTCTTGTCACTTTGCACGGTGTTTTCCTTGTTCTTTGCTTAGTGTTTGGTCTTTTTTCCTTATGGGTTGTCTTGGAAAAAATGTCATTTTTTTGTGTGTAAGGATGATGGCTTGTTTAATCCATGCCACTCATCTCAAGGAAGAGGGGAAACCCCATTTTGTTTGGTCTCCTTATGCACAGTCGAGCTTTGAGCTTGCAATTTTTCTCGAAAACACTAAGTGATGACCAATTATACCTCTCCCTACTTGAAAATTTTGTTCTCTTTTTACCAATAACTCCCTTATTATTTCATTGCCTTCACCTTGTTTCTTTCCTTTATATTTCTCTTCTAATTCCATATGGTGTTTTCCATGTGTTTTGTTTAGAGTTTGGTCTTCTTGCCTTGTGGCTTGTCTTGGAAACCACATATTTTTGGTAGATGTAAGGATAATGGATCGTTTAATCCATGCCACTCATATCAGGGAAGAGGGAAATGCCCATCTTGTTTGTTCTTCTCACTCCTTCATTGTGCATAGTCAATCTTTCCAATTTGAGTTTGCAAGTTGTCTCAAAAAAGCTAAGTGATGACCACTCACACCTCTCCCTACTTGATAATTTTGTCATGTTTTTTACCAAGTACTACCTTGTGGTGCCATTGCCTCTTCCTTGTTTTTCACCTTCATATTCCTCTTCTCACTCTACATGGTGTTTGACTTGTGTTTCATTTAATGTTTGGTCTTCTTTCCCTATGTGTTTTATTGGAAAACCTATCTTTTTAGTAGGTTTAAGGATGGTGGCTTGTTTATTACATGCCACTTGTCTCAAGGAAGAGGGAAACCCGAATTTTGTTTCATATCCTCACTCTTTACTTGAGCATAGGTGGGATTTCCAACTTGGCTTGCAAGTCATCTTAGAAAATATAAGTCATGATCACTTACACCTCTCCCTATTTGACAATTTTATCATTGTTTTCCCAATAACTCACGTGTGGTTTCATTACATGTTCCTTATTATTCACCCTCATCTTCCTCTTCTTGTTCCACATGGTGTTTGCATTGTGTTTAGTTTAATGTTTTAGTATTATTTCCTTGTGTATTTTCTTGATAAACCCATATTTTTGGTATGTGTAAGGATGGCGGCTCATTTATTCCATGCCACTCATATGAAGGGAGGGAAACCCCAGTTTCATTTTTTTTCTTGGTAGTTCTTCTTTATGCATGAGCGAACTTGCCAATTTGGCCTTGCAATTCATCTCAAAAAAGCTAAGTGGTGACCACGTATACCTCTCCCTAATTGACAATTTTGTCATATTTTTACTAAGCAGTCCCTTGTGGTTTCATTGCCTCCAAATTGTTGTTATCCTCTATCTTCCTCTTTTCATATTGCATGGAATTTTCCTTGTGTTGTGTTTAGTGTTTGGTCTTCTAGCCTTGTGGCTTGTGTTTTCACCCAAGGTTTTGGGTTAGTTTCACACATGCACAAATAAACATCGCATGCGCACATACACTAGGTGGCACAAGGAATATCAGCAGTTGCACAGGCTGAAGGAATAAGGCACATGTGTCAACTGAGTTTTGTAATGTGCATAAAATATATAGAAGATATTGCATGTAGATTTTATCAAAGCATATCTTCAGGAACATTTATGAATGATGAACAAAGACAGGTCAAGGTATCATGGGAAAGATTATGGATGAGCTAGCAAGTTAGTTAGGATTGTGATGCTCCAAGAGTATATGTAGGTTGCATGCGGACATAAGAAGTGTGTGGAACTGGTGATTGTTATAGCATCATTTGAAACCACATAT
>JZKD02S0272420.1:70504-86258 GCA_000966675.3 Picea glauca
GTGCTAGTACAGTGGAAAGATATGACTCCAGCAGATGCCACTTGGGAACCAGCTACCATTCTGCAGCAGTTTCCACATCTCAAGCCTTGAGGACAAGGTTGTTTTTAAGAGGGCGAACATGTTAAGGTCCTAACCCGCACATGGGTAGATCAATGTATTCGGATGTAATAAAGGTCAATATTAAGAAGACCTTTCAATAAAATAGAATAAGACGGATGTAAGAATACCTAATAGAAGCTTCCGCTTATAGAAGGATCTTCCTCTAGATGCTTCTCTTAATAGACACATTTAGTATAAATAAGGGTTGAGGGTATGAAAACCCTAGCTGGAAGATTATTGTAACATAGCACTACTCGACTGGAGGTTGCCCCCTCGAAGAAGCCTGTGAACATTGCTATCTGAATCAAAGTGTTGTTTCTGTTGCTATTTTGTATATCATTTCTGTGTATGGTGAAGATTATGTTGGATATTTTACTGTTATTCTGTCATTTCTAGCATTTCATTTCTGTTCTGCATATTTTATATATCCGGTATCTTGCAGATGAAATGCCAAAAGTTATGTGGGCTCGTATGGTTAAGTTGGTACCTCAACTTCTCGGGGTCGTAACTTTTGCATACGACCTTTGTTTTAGGAGTGTGATAGTCCATTGGAAAGGTATTTTCGAGAAATACACATTATTTCATCAAACTTTGACTTTTTCTATAGTTTAACCATGTCAAGCCAAAAAAACATTGTTTAGGGCCCCAAAATGGCCCTGGAAGTACAAAAAGATGTACTGAAATGAAAACTTCCAAAATAATCCAGTTGGATTAGGTGGGAAGCCACCAATATCCACCTAGTAGTTGTGTAGGGATATAGATAGCACCAAAAGTGTAGAATGAACAATTAAAAATAATTACAGAAGAACGCGTTGAACCAAAACTATCAAAAGGATCCAGTTGAAATAATTGGGTGGCCACCAATATCCACTTGGATCAGTTCTCCCCCCTTATGAAGCAATGGTATCCATTTCTTTGAGTGCCCCCATCAGGTGAGGAAACTTCTGTTGAACTTGTCCCTGGGTGAATCATTTTCCTTGGTGCATGAGTTGCCCTGCCTTGATAACCCAATAAATTTGGATCCTTTGTTGGCAAGTGCCCTTGACTTGTGTGTCCATTATCTGATCAATGGATGTTTTTTCCATGCAGTCAGGGTTGAGCTATGTTGGTTTCAACTATTCTATGATCTCTGAGGTGTCCAACAATGGTGGAAAATATGGTTGGAGTAGGTCCACATTGAACATTGGGTTCAATTCAAGGAAGGGGGGAGTGTTGAGCTCAAAAGAATTGTCTCCCACAACCTTGGTGATAGTGTAAGGCCCATAGCAATGATCCGAAATTTGATCTTTTAAAGACTATGGTTAAGTTTATGCATGAGTTTATTTACCACTTTGGAATTAAGAGAAGATGAAGATTTTAATGAAAGAATGTTGCAGCCATCATAAAGAATACAAAACAAAAAGTAAACATTAAGAAAAGAAAACCATAATGCCAATATTGTTAACTGAGTTGGAAAAGTTGCCTACATCTTCCGGGCCTTTGCCTTAGTTGGGGAAGGATTCTTATTAATATTCAATTCTTTAAGAATACAAAATAAAGGCTTACATAAAATCTCTTTAAACCACTTTTCATGACTACAACTTCTATACAGAAACAAACATCATCATTGGCTAGAACAGGAAATTTTGAGACTTTTGAGTATGAAGTCGGCTATGCTTGGCTTGACATATTGGTCTCTAGAGTCACTTTTCTATTTGGATACTAGGATGCAAAAATAGAATCCATATTCGGACTCCCCTCAAAATTCTGCAACTTCTGAGTATAAATTTGACCTTCTTCTGAGCAATCCCTCGACACAAATCCCAATGTTGCACCCTGTCAGATCCGCACAGTCTGTATAGTCTCAATTTGCATGCCAAAAAAACCGATTTTTCTTGATTTTTCGTGCCCGGCTAAATAATCCAAACTCTGCCAAATTTAATTATAATTATCCAGATTTGGAGATAGTTAGCCAGATTTAGCGAGAATTCGCTAGATTTGGAGGATCTCTACCAGATTTGTTGGTAACTGCCAGATTTGGTGGAACTGCCATATTTGGCCTTCCAGAAGGTGCCACATGGAACCTCCTCATTGGGCCATGTATCACCTCGTCATTGGCCCAAGCCATGTCACCCTGCACAGTTATCTACCATGTTTCATTCGTACAGGCTGCCACATCATCGTATGAACACATCACCTTGCACAATCACCTTCCATGTGTCATCCGTACAAGTTGTCATGTCATCGTACAACCACGTCATCATTTGTACGGTGCCATGTCATCATCTGTACAATGCCACATCATCATCTATACAGTTCCACGTCATCATCTGTATTGTGCCATGTCATCATCTATATAGTTCCACGTCATCATCCATACTTCCACATGTCACCCTGCCACATCAACATTTGTACTACCACATGTCACTTTCGTACTGATCCAACTCATCCCAAAATGCCAAAAATGACTAATAAGTGTCAGCTCCTGGTGTTTCCACGTCACCCTATTGACGTCATCATGAATTACTACTGGCGTCATCTGCCACGTCAGTTGTACGTCCTTTGACCAGTTGAATTTGACTTTGACCTTTTTACATGTTTGACATAAACTTCAGATAGCAATAACTTTTGCATACGGTATCCATTTTCATAAAAATATATATGGATGGAATCAACACAATGAGCCCTATGCAATGGCATTGGTTTCATCTGATTCCAAGAAATTTTATTTTTAGGCCTTTATGGATCCATTTTGGATCATCCTCCCCACTAAGACCTTTTGCTCCTCCAAAAGGATATTAACCAGTCATCAAGTGCGGGATAGGCCTCCCCATTTGTCCTTTGTCTTTAAAATATGTCATGTGCACCTGTCGCATCATAATCAATTACATAATAACCATGACAACTAAAATCATATCGTTATCCATTTGAAGTCATTCACATGTTACTGAAGCCACTACCATCCATGTAGATAACATTAGTAGCAACAACATCAAAAATATGACTGAAACTGAACCAATATGTTTTATTGGCTTGCATGACATTAACTTATCTTGAAGCAAATTATGATTGAACTTCCATTCTACAACCATCTTATGTTCATGCTTAAGATCCACTGCTTTACTTGGCACAATTATAGGTGTATTGCTTGCATAAGCTTCCTTCTTTAATTGTTCCATTGCTAGAAGAGATTGATTTGATTTTAGGTGATGAGCATGTACAACATATTCATTTCCTTTCTTAAACAAGTGATATTGATTAAGTTCTATGTAGAATATTGTTTTGTGTTCATATAAATAAGGGCTTCCTAAGACCATTCCACATGTTTCTAGTGGCACCACATCACATGTTACATCATCCACATACTTAGATGTAATTGCAAACTTTATGATACATTTCTTTGTTAAGGAAATATGTGATATTTTCTTATCCAATTTAGTGAATATGGTTTGTGAAGCATCTTAGTGTTTAATCCCAAATTCTTAACCACTTCCTTTGAAATTAAGTTAGATTGAGATACACTATCTAGCAATGTTTCGATCTTAGTATGTTTCATTATGACCCTTATATGAAACAAATTACTTCTAGAATCATAACCATCACCAATTTTACTTTTCAAACCAACTGATGTAATCTTAGACTCAACCCCTGAATCTAATCCCAAGTCTGTTGGTCGTGTTGTTGTTGCAAATTTTTGCCTCTCTTTCCTCTCTTTGAGCCACTTTGGTCTCTTCTCTAGGTGCAATTTCCAGAAATGCTCATCATTGTGCCATTCTTTCTTTCAATGCTTTCAAGAGAGCTTATCTTACTTTACTGTTGTTGAATTTTATTTCTTCCCATTCCCTTTTCCTTTGCCATCTTTCTTTGAAGATGATTCCCCTAATACACTTACTCTCGTTTTTCCTGCTTCAATATACGTTGCTTGAACATAAACCTCATCAAGATTAGTAGGTCCAAACATAAATATAGTATTACGAATATAAGCAGGAAAACCTCCTATATAATTCATAAGAGTTTCTTGTGTAGTCAATGAAACATCTAACATCAAAGCCATCTTACAAAATTTATCTATATATTCCTACACTAGTTGTCATTTCCTTAACTTAAGACTTTTCCATTCAATTAAATCCTTTTCCTTATATCCCAGTGGATAGAACTATTTTCTAAGTGCGGAAATAAAATCATGCCATAATGGAAAAATCTTACCAACTTGTTGAGTTCCATGTTGCATCTTACTTTGCCACCAGATGGGCGTCATGCCTTCAAGATGAAACGATGCTAATTTTGGTTGCCTCATATTTGATTTGTTTCACAGTACAATATAACTCCATCTATCTAACCCAGTTATCAAGTTTCTTAGCATTAACTTCACCATGATACATAGGAAAAACAAATTTTACATCAAGTTTAAGTAATGGAATATCAGGCTTATGTTTATCAGAATGTTTTCTTGCTGTAGAATTTGAACTTGTGCTTGAATAAGAAGAAGAATATGGAGATGAAGGAGGTGAAGGAGGATATTTTGGAGGGTCCTCTCCTTCTTCAATTTTGGATTTCGTTGAAGATTCCCCTTGAACCAGTCTCTTCCATTCCAAGTAATCATCATACAACACTTTTACCATCTCCTACATGGCAAATAAAGTTCCTTGAAACTCTCTCTCATTTTGAGAAAGTCCTTCTTCTGATGCCATATTCTCACTTTGAGATGTCCTCTTTCTTGATCCAATCTATGGATATCCTTCTACAAGCTCTCATTCACCATGACTTATCTTTTCCCTAGTAATCATGCAAACTCAAACAACTAACTATCAACCTGGTTTGATACCACTTGATCCGAAATTTGAACTTTTAAAAACTATGGTTAAGTTTATGCATGATTTTATTTACCACTTAGGAATTAAGAGAAGAAGAACAGTTTAATGAAAGATGTTGCAGCCAACATAAAGAATACATAATAGAAAGTAAACATTAAGAACAAAAACCCATAACGCAAATATTGTTAACAGAGTTCGGCAAAGTTTCCTATGTCTTCGGGCCTTTGTCTCAGTGGGGAAGGCTTCTTATTAATATTCAATGCTTTAAGAATACAAAAGAAAGGATTACATAACAGCTCCTGAAACCACTTTTCAGATCTGCAACTTTTGGACATAAATAGACATCACCATTGGTTGGAACAGAAAATTCAGAGACTTTTGAGTATGAAGTCGGCTATGCTTGGCTCGACATCTTGGGCTCTGGAGGCACTTTTATGTTCGGCTATTCAGATGCAAAAACAGAAGCCATGTTTAGACTCCCCTCGAAATTCTGCAACTTTTGAGTATAAAGTCAACCTACTTCTGAGAAGTCCCTTGGCACAAATCCCAATGTTTCACTCTGTCAGATCCATACAATCTCGACTTGCATGCCAAAAAAACTCATTTTTATTGATTTCCATGCCCTACTAAATAAGCCAGACTCCGCCAAATTTAGCAACAATTAGAGAGATTTAGTGACAATTGGACAGATTTAGCGAGATTCCACCAGATTTGGAGGATCTCCGCAAGATTTGGTGGTAACTGCCATATTTGGAATTCAAGAAGGTGCAATGTGGCACCTCCTCATTGGGCCACATCTAACCTCGTCATTGGCCCAAGCCATGTCACCCTGCATAGTCAGCTGCCACGTGTCATTCGTATGGGTTGCCACATCACCCTGCAAAGTCACCTACCACATGTCATCCATACGAGCTACCACATCATCGTGCGGCCACGTCACACTACACAGTCACCTGCCATGTCATTATCCATATAGTGCCACATCATCATTCGTATAGTGCCACATCATCATTCATACAATGCCACATCAACATCCGTATAGTGCCACATTAACATTTGTACGATGCCACATCATCATATGTACTGCCACATGTCACCATGCCACATCATCATCCATACTTCCACATGTCACTTCCGTAGTGCCACGTGTCACTTCGGTACTGGTCCAACTCAACCCAAAAATGCCAAAAATGATTGACGAGTTTCATCTCCTGGTGTTGCCACATCACCCTACTGATGTCATCATCACGTACTATTGACGTCATCTACCACGTCAGTTGTATGGACTTTGACCAGTTGACTTTGACTTTGACTTTTTTTACATGTTTGACCTAAAATTTAGATCATGATAACTTTCGCATACGGTGTCCATTTTTGGAAAAAACATATATGGTCGGAATTGGAACAATGAGCCCTACGCAATGGTGTTGGTTTCATATGATTCTAAGAACTTTGATTTTTATGCCTTTCTCGATCCATTTTGGATCAAGCGAAGTGGAGGAAGCTTCAGATGGGGCCCTTTAAGGCGTTCTTTCTACAAATGTAACCATACCTTGTCTCCCAATTGAAACTTATGCAGTACCCAATGTTGATCATGGCATTTCTTGCACTTATCATTGGCTTTCTGCAAAATCTCATGGACCTGTTGGTGGATGTGTTGAATGTGCTCAATGAATCTAGTGGATTTGTCAGCCTCAGAATGAACATGGGAATATTTTGTCTATGTGGTTGCAAGAGGTAGTGCAACATCAATGGGACCCAAGGGTTGGAATCCCAACCCTACCTGAAATGGGCTATGGTTGGTGGAGTTATGCAGAGCCATGTTGTAGTTGTGATGAACATAGGTATCCTGTACATTTTTCTACCCAAAGTAATAATAACACTACAGGGCCTAGACTCATACATAGCATGTTGCTTCCAAAAATATGGATTTCCTAAAATAAAATCACAAACTTCAAGGGGATCAATATCACACAATACCTCATCTTTGAAGGTCTTGATGTCGTAGGGCAGACGTCATTGTTGGCTGACACAAATATCTCTTCCTTGGTGAAGCTAGCCAATGTTGTAGGGTTGTGAGTGTGGTGTCATCGACATGTCCATTCGCTCGATGACCTCTATTTATATCATGTTCTTCTAATTGTTTCTATCGACAATGAAATGAAGCGGAGCCCCCTTTACCCACATCTGTGAGTGAAAGAGGCATTCCCCTTCCTTTGGTTCTTCTGGTCCGCTTTGCTAGACTTTGATGGTAGCGAAAGTGGCATTGGGTTTGGCATTGATAATCTGCTTCCCTCCTTCTGGATTTGATTCAGAGTCATAATATTCCTCTGACTCGAAAGCTTTTAGCTCAGACACCAGTGACTTCCTTGAGTAACATTCTTCGATGTTGTGCCAAGGTATTTTATGGTATTCACACCACTTCCCCGTGCCCTTCTTCGACTTCTCATTACCCTTCTTATGTTGCGGCCTGGATTTTTTTTCCTGAGAGTGACCATATTTTCTCTCTCCCTTGGTTTGTGGGTTGGGGCCGCCTTTTCCCTGCTTCGACTGTGAGGAGTTTGTAGATACAAACTCTCGCCTCTTCTGCTTAAATTTTTGCTCGATCTTAACAGCATATCTATAATCCATACCTAATGATGTGATGTCTAGAAAATCCATTTATGTTTGAATGTATATAGGCATATAGACATGGTATTTAAGCACCAGATGTCCTTTAGAGTCTTTGATACCCAATTTGGTGCGTAGGGTATTGAAAATATTGGTGAAATCCGGTACTGTATGGTCCCTTTCCTGACGTAGAGTGGTCCATCTTGTGTACTGGTCCTCGTAGCTTCCAACAGGGTGGTATTTTTCTTTAATAGAATCTTTGAAGGAATCCCATGTGAGGGTGACCACAAATATTGTAGATTCCTCTATGGCCCTTTACTCAAAGTAAGTATCCCACTAGTCCTTAACATGGGGGATGGCCTTGAGGAGTGCAAAAGTAATATTTTCCCTATCGGAAAAATTGTGGATTGAAAAATACCCTTAGAGCATATTCAACCATTTATCTAAAACATCTGCATCTATCAGTCCTTCATATAATGGAATATAAAAATTACTTGTGCCTTGAAGGGGGTTCCATGGTCACTTGATGAAGATGTGTCTCCTGTGGGAAGTCGTCGAAGGATGAATGCAAAGTTATCCATCATTTTGTTCCTTTGTCACGCAAGGGATTCCTTGAGAAACAATTTAAAAGGATCTCCTGCTCCATCATATTTCTTCTTGTCCCCCATGATTTTTTCTCGGGCTTAGCGTGGTTGGTATTGCAAAGGCTCGACTGGTTCAAGTCCCAACTTCTTGCACCCAGATCTTGTCGAGGACATGCACGAAGAAAAAAAAATGAAGAGAAGATCGCTCTAATACCACTGATCTGGATTTATGAGCAGAATGAAAAAAATAACAGACTGACTACAATAAAACATAGATATGGATAAAAATAATAAATATCCAGTGAACATTAACTTTTATTGAATAAATAAAATAGGTTGAAACTGTAAAACTGCAGAACTGAAAAAAACTGGCTCGAATGGTGGTAGTTATCTCTGAGAATAGATGTGGTTTCTACGTGCATCTGTCTTAGCAGAATGATTACAATGAGGCTTCAGAGGCCTTTTTAACATTACTCATGAATACCAAAGTCCTAGACATCCAAAAAACTAATCCTAGGATATGAAATTCCAAAAGTTATGTGGGCCCTGATGGGTAAGTTGGTACCTCAGTTTCCTAGGGTCGTAACTTTTGCATACGACCTTCATTTTAGGTGCGCTATAGCCCATTGGAAAGGTAATTTTGAGAAATACACTTTGTGCCTTCAAAATCTAACTTTGGATATAGTTTGACTATGGTAAGGAAAAAAAACATTGTTTAGGGCCCCAAAATGTCCCTAGAAGTACAAAAATATGTACTGACATGCAAACTTCCAAAATAAGAGAGTTGGATTAGGTGGGAATCCACCAAAATCCACCTGGTAGTTGTGTATGGCTTCAGAGAACCCCGAAAGTGTAGAACCCATGATTACAAAGAATTACAGAAGAATGTGTTGAACTAAAACTATCAAAAGGAGCCAGTTGGAATAGGTGGGTGGCCACCAATATCCACTTGGATCAAATAGTCGATATCAAGCAGATAAACAGTAGAAATGTAATGTCCCCAAGGTCGAGCCCTGATGTAAGATTCCATTATGAATTGTAAGTATGTTTATAGGCTAGTGATCCAAGTATATATAAGCTGGTGGGCTTATGTGATTATTAGGCCAGGCAGCCTAACTGTTGAAGGCCAGGAGCCTACTTTTGTATATGTAATCATGCAGAACATTAATAAAAATATAAACACCGTTTCGTACAGACCGACCATGATGAATGAGTGATGGGGGACTAAGATTCCACAGAGTGGAAAAGGAATTAGGGGCTGGAAAGTGGGAAGAGAGGCTAAGTGTTGAGCCTAGGGGCTTAAGTCCTTGGGAATAATATTTTATTATTATTCCAAAAATCCATGTGAATTATGTTGAATGTGATGTTTTATCCTAAGTTCTTGGGGAAGGATGAGGGAAAACCAAATGGGAAGAAATGCATGCTGATGAAGTGCATGTAGCTTCATGGGTGACAAGTGTTAACCCAAGAACATGAAGATAAAACTGTTGAGTTGAGTCGTGATGAGGGTTCCTCCCCATTCCACCGTCGACTATCTGAATGGTACATCCCATCTAACCTCTGCAGGAATACCCTCGTGCATCCCTGAAAACCGAAAGGCCTGTGTTGAATTCTGGAAATGTTTGTGTTGATTTCGGAGATAGCCGGTACATCCTCTGTATGAACAGTTGGATCATGTTTGTGGAATCTCTGTACACCTTGTGCATTTCCAAAACCAAAACTGTGAGACTATTATGTGATTGTTGAACCAGTTTGGGAAACCCGTGTCTATTTTCCCAGTTGGCTATTGTGGCCATGCAGTGCTAGACTACACATGGCTTGCTGGCTAGTGTAAGTTCATGTTGAGCCTGTGTATGAACTCTCTCCAGGTGAGGGAGGTGATTATTGTTGGAAGAGGTAGGTTGTTAGGCCTGTGAGAAACTCTCTCCAGGTGAGAGAGTTTGCTGGGAAGTGGTTTCTTCCAGAGAGTGTCCAGCACCATCTTCGGGCTCTGAGACTTCTTGATCCAACCTGTTGTCGACACCCAGAGAAGGAGGTGTAGCACTGATGGACTGTTCTTATGAAGGTGTATACTCCTGGGAGGAAAAAGCATGTGGGGAATGCGAGTCTGGGAGTAGTGGGTGCAAGATGGCATCCTGGGAAGAATCCTTCCAGTCATTCTATGTTGTTTTCCCTGTAACCTCATCCTAGCCTAAGATTCCTTGCCTTGGGGTGGAGCTTAGTCCCAGCTCGGGGTGACCCACTGCTGAGCTTGATGAGCAGTGAGGTCTAAGGATGGGAGGGTGGTTGGTGGAATCACCAAGGTTATCAAATATAAGTATCAACTTATGTTTTTAATTACATTTTGTATGCCTGAGTTGCTTATTTTTATCATGTGTTCCGTTGTAATCATGAATTACCGTTAATTTGATTAAAATGCATGTTATGAAATAAGTATGAGATTGTTATTCCATGAAGTAGTGCCTACCTAGCCCTAGAAGGGGGTGTTAGAGCATTACAGTGTGGTATCAGAGCACTACCGCCAGGCAGTGAGTGAAAAAAGAGCGCTACAGTTTGGTATCAGAGCCAAGATTTTGACACTGAGCCTAGATGGGCCAGTTGAGTGGTCTTTGGACCGAGGGTGTGAGGAGAAATTGTGTCTAGAGGACCAATTTCAGACCCTACAATGCTTCGGAGTGTCAAGGAGTTACTTGACGTGCTTACAAGCTCAGGAGGTATAGTGGTGTTAAGAAACCGCAGCCAGTGTGGTATATGGCCACAGGGAGAGAGGACTCCACACCATAAGTGTTGGAGCCTTAGGATATGTTCGGGAGGGAAGGAGAACCCTTATGACCATCAAATCTGGAAAACATGCACGAGGTTTAAAAACCCTTTGAAGTTGCACAAGAGTGTGGAAATCGCGGTACACGAAATCCCGAAACAACCTACACCGTAGATCATAGGAGAGGAACTTGACTGTCAGATCAAGTGGAAGATTAGATCGTAATTTTGTGATTTCGACAACCAGAAGTTTGAGATGTGTGGATGCATGAACTCTCGATTCCTGAAACCTTGAAACGCTGAAAAGATCTGCGTTGTAGATTTGAGGAAGGCCTAACCGTTGGATTTTGCCTTGAATGGATGTGGGCACATGGATGTGTACCACGTGTCAAAGAGTTGAGAAGATAGGCGAGAGTGGTGGGACATGATGATGTCACCAAGGGTTTCATGGACCCTCCTAAATGTGCCACTTTCCACGGTGGATGTGGGAGACAATTGTGCTCTGTGGACCCGGAGGGTAAGGGAAATAGAATTTCAGATTTCGGGAATTGGAGAGGGAAGCGAGTATGAGAGCTTCGAGGACCGAAACCCCAAAACCCGAAGTCCCGAAGTCCCAAAATATTCGAGGATGGAAGAACCGCAACATATTTTAACCGTTGGATGTTGGGTAAACGTAGACCATCAATTCACCCGATTTACACGAATTTGGTAAATCGGAACTCCGGGAGATAATTGTGTGTGCCTTAAACTCTTTGAAGGCCGAATACCCAAGTAGCACCTAGTAGTCTAGTAGTTGGTCATGACCCTTGGTCACGTTGGTAGGGACTAAGAAAGAGGGAGCTATCACCCAAAAGTATAGAGTCAATCAAAGCTCAGAAAATTCGTGAAATTGAAACATTTTCTTAAATTGGATTGTTTATGAATGATGAAGGAATTGTCAATAAATGAAGACCTGACAAATTCTAGTCTTTTGCGCATTTGTATTGCAGAAGGTTGATGAGTGCCATAACTGATTTGAATTGCCACAAAGTGAAAAGAAATGGAAGAGACACATAATGATTCCAGTTCAAAAAACGAAGCTCAGAAGAGATAGCGTAGAACTTTTGTATGTAGAGTGTTCATATCCAACGCAATGAGTGCTTATAGAGGGAACTTGTTTTAAGTTTGAAAGACTCCGGGAGACAAGTGTAGAGGGTGTCAGGAGGGCACCAGAAAGTGTTTTGGAAAACACCATCGAAGCCTTCGAAATATTCAAAATCCTTCAAGATTAGGGAGGAAGTCAAGTCCAGAAGAATTGATGCCAAGATATTTGGAAATAAGTCATTGAGAACCTGAACGGACAGTAGGAATCCTTGGAGGTAAGACTGTGCAAAGGAAAGTGCTAAGAAAACAGAATCACTGAGGGTTCTATGGAAGCTCTGCCAGGAGGGCATTGAGC
Source organism: Picea glauca (assembly GCA_000966675.3). Lineage (NCBI taxonomy): Eukaryota > Viridiplantae > Streptophyta > Pinopsida > Pinales > Pinaceae > Picea > Picea glauca. Next base: position 82,789 of record JZKD02S0272420.1, read on the forward strand.
AAGTGCATAGAGTGAACAGAAGAACTCTATTTTGAGTTCAGTGAGAAGACAGAGTCATTGAGGATTCTGGAGAACTTTTTCGGGAAGGCATCGAGTTGGTGCAAGTGTGCACAGAAGGAACTCTTTTGAGTTTTGAGATAGGAGAAGTGTCACAGGAAGACACTCACAGGGTTACTGAACATCCTGTAGGCTCAGAAAAGTATGCTTGAGAAAGAAGTTTCCAAAGGGCACCAATCTCCATTAGAAGGATAAGGCAAGGGTTGAATCCCTTAGAGGTTCAAGTTCTGAAGCTCAGGAAGGATAGTGTTGTTGTGCACAGAGTAACAACAGAGAGGTGCAGGAGGTTGAGAAACCCTTTGAGGTTTCACAGTCGACAAATCTCAGGAGGGACAACGTTCCTAGAACACAAGCGAGAGTCAAATGAATTGAGCTCGTAGGGGAAGCGAAGGTCGAGGCCTTTGAAACTTCAGAAAATATTCCAAGGGGAAGGAATAAGTTCTAAAGCTCAGGAGGGAGCATAGTTGTTATTAGATCAGCTAGAGAGGAAGAGATATGGGTTGTCAGATCTAGTGCAAAGAACTGATAGTCATCAGATCTGGAGGAAGGTGCACGGAGTTTAACCTCTGGGAGGTCGTAAAGGAGAGGAGTCATATGGACGGTGGAGACACTTCATGGAGGAAGTGTCAAAGTTGTGAGAGTTGCTAGATCTTCCAGAGTAGTGAGGGGATTAAGGTAGAGTATCTTTTGATACTCTAAAGCTCAAAAAGGATAGAAATCGTCAGATCCGGGTCAACGACAGTCGTTGATCTCATTCAAGAAATCGTGAATTCGGGGTTCGTGAGTTCGGAGGGTAGACCAAATTCTTGATTCCGCAAAGTCTCGAGTCACGAGGAGCATGGAAGGAGATCCAAACCATTGGATCTAATCCATGGGAGAGTCGTTGTATCGGAACCTCTGCATGGTATTGCGTATCAGGGGTTCGGGGGTTGAAAGAAAATCTTTTTTACTGTGAGGTCGCAAAGTGTCGAGCACCGAGGGCTCGTAGAACACGTGGCACATCCGTTAGGTGGGGACCACGTGGTTGACAGGTGGTGTAACAATAAGCTCCCAGCAAAAGGGGAAGCGGGTGACAGGTGTTGCACACACGTTGCCTGGAAAGGAGTCAACTCATTGTTGACTTTTGTGTCTCAGGGATTCGCAAAGGAGGAGCACGAGGGCTCAACACTCCAACTTGTGAAGTCGCAAGTTGCGAGTAGTGCTAGCACTTATCCCTAGCTAGTGGTTATGTGTGGAAGGCACTAACAAGGAGGAGCCATACCCATATCACATCTCGGGTATTGGCGTCTGGAGAAAGAGGTGTCGAGGGTATTCGACTCACGAACTCGTGAGTTGCGAGAGGCGCTTGCGCTAAGGTAAGGTTGTGGTCGCATGGAAGTGTGAGGCTCATGCCTGGAATCAAGTTGCACAGGGAGGGTTTTCATGAAGGACCTATGGATAGATTCATTAGAGGTTCCAGCAAGGAATCAAAGGAGCCGCTTTGGCTCGAGGAGAATTTAGAATGATCCTTTGTGGATCTTGGCCCGAGGGTCAGAGGTCTGTGTCATAGCTAAAGTGCTAGTTATAAGTTTGATAAAAGAAGCATGAAATCTTCTACTGCTATCAGATATTCAGGTAGTATAATATTTAATGGCAACCATGCAGGTATGAGTTTTTATCACTCTTTTTGCATAATTGTTGAAAGGAAATTTTGGTAAGAATTTCCTCAGCCAGAGTTATTTTTATAAAATCACATGATTATATAATTGAATGCATACCACTGGATGTGGTAAAGGTTGTAGGCCTATATTAATTCAAATATTTTTATCTTCTGAATGCACACATTGACATAGTATAATGTCATGTTAATTTGGTTATGGGGTAATAAATAAAGAATTAAAGGTAAAAACTGGTTGTAGGAATAAATTCCAATAAGCTAGTCATGTATGAGACCAGGACCTGGTTGGATATGGAAAGTTATGGATATGGAAAGGTTATGAGCCATACAGGTACTAAAATCTTCCTACTTTTAAATAAAACTTGGGCTACAACCTTGTTGCTAACACTAATGAACACCACAAAATTATATTCTTGGTGTAGTGTTCGGATCGAAAAGGAAAGCATCCAATTAATTGGGAAGATAATAGGAAGTGTATGGAGAATGTGGCAACACATTGGCCATAATTCCAAATCATGGATAGTGAGATACATGACTAAGATAGAGCGTTATGTAATTCAATGCAAGGTGTATTGAATAAGAATGCATGGAGAATTGCACTCATGCATAATAAGTGATAGAATTGTATACTAAATGCAATGGTTGAACATGTTTTGTAAGTACATGCATATATATTATTGCATGGAAATAATTATACTAATGGCTGAAATGTTGCTAACCCATGAAGTTGASAACATTTMAGGAACTGTTAAACATTGCAAYAGGAAAGTTACAAGCCAGGTAGTCACARGAATAGAGACTACRTAACATTTTATGTTCAGAAAATTGAAATAATAAACTTACTGTTGTTAACTATGGACATGCATATGCATAGAATGACGAGTCATTCTATTGGGACAAGTTGTTTGGTAATTGTGATTGAATTGCTAGGTGTAGGAAAATTCTAAGATTATTGCATAAGATGTTGTACATGTTGAATTATGATGTACAAAAATTACTGGCAATTTGTTGGCAATATGCAAGATGAAGTCCTGCAGGAAAATTGTATGCAGTTTGGTGCCTGTGGAAATCACAAGGATGGTTGCATTCATAATATGGCAACAGTCAAGATGAATTATGAAATAGAATGTCATGTTTTGGGAATAAAATTTGAAATTCCTTTTGAACTAATTGGAATTCCTAAATGAATTCTTTTATGTTCTCTCATGATAACTGCATGTGGTTGATGCAGATGAGATGATGTTGATAAAAGTTAAAATGTTGGCTACAAAGAGTATCTAGGGAAGATGTTGCTTGGAAACCTTTGAGGGCAATTGGAACTCCTGGAGCCACGGTGCTCTAAGACTTCCTGATCTGGCCTATTGTCGAGACCCAGAGAGGGAGGTTTAGCACCAATGGACTGTTCTTGTGAAGGTGTATACTCCCAGGTGGGACAGGCATGTGGGGAATGAGAGGTAGTTGGATGGAGTATTGTTGAGGTTTGAATGGTTGGAATGTTGTTGAGGTCTGTTACCTTGGCCTAGACCATGTGGATAAGGATTGTGGACCATGGCTATCTTGGGAATCCATTGCCCCGATGGAGTCATAGCCCTACTCCGGGGTGGAAGGTCTTCACAATCAAAAGATAAGTACAATTTTCTATATTATTGTATGTTGTGTATGTTGTATACAGTTATAATGTTATTAAAAGTGTCTATATATACATACATATATACATATATATATATATATATATATATATATATATATATATATA
>JZKD02S0272420.1:121620-146030 GCA_000966675.3 Picea glauca
TTAATCTTCTATTCTTCTGTTGAGTTATCTATTACTCCTTTATCCTTTCCCTTTCTTAAGTCAACTTAAAAATATAACTTTTAACTTCTTGACTTCCCCCCCCTTCAATGTGAGATTATGACCTAGTGGGGGTGCCCAGGCCACTGAGTCTCCTCCTCACCTCTCTAAGAGGTGGGGGACATTACACCCTCCTCCACTCCCAATGTCCTCACTTATGCAATGCGCACTTCCCCTTGATCATGTGCACTTGCCTTGGAGTATTCACCCCATTTGATATTTAACAAGAGAGACCCTCCTCCTCTTGGTTAGTTGGAGTTTGTGCAAGGAAAGGTTATTTACAAATCCATATTGTAATCATTTTCTCAAAAAAATTGAATAAAAGACTTTGGAGGTCCATTGATGGTTGTTCTCATGGTGTGGATGTTTTGAATGCTCAAATGGTGTATGAGGTAACATCTATTAGTCTTTACATATCTACTTTCTTGAAGGCCATTTAAATTGTGCTATCACATTCTTGGGTAAAATCTAACTTATTTGTTTTCTTTTTAGATTTTATTTTTCCGTGCATTATAGGATTTTAATCATGTATGTTTTCACATGAACTAATATTCTTAATTGAGTCTTGTCTAATAGGGAATACCCTCTTTTAAGAAGGTGTTTTCAGGGTTGAGCATATCATTCCGTTCTGTTGCTTGGAGGAACGGTTGATTGGATATCATCCATCATTTTTTCATAGCACTAAAGAGCAAGAACTCCCTCCTTCATTCACCAAGGGACCCCACAACCCAAGTTTCACAGATATGGAGAAAACTTTCCTCTTTTCTCCTTCTCCATTTCATTAAAATTCACTTTCCCCTTTAGTTAGTTATTGTTTTGCATGCAAATAGATTTCATTTTCAAAGTAAATTATTTAAAATATCATGCATGCATGATTCTTTAGATCTCAGCAATAGTTTCATTCCATAGCCAAAGCTAGATCTAAAATAAAAAGTCATTTTTTGCTTACTTTTCATTTAATTTTCTTTAGGGAAAAAAGTGAAGTGATTTAATTGCTCAAATCAAGCTAATTAGCAGTTTTTTTCTTGTTGTTTTAGGACATCAAACAGAAACAACTAAAAGAGTCTATTTTAGTTTCTTTAAGTGGTCTAAAAACACATAAAAAAATTCCCTTTTTGGCATTTAAAAAATTCTAGAAAATTTGAGCTTAGGTTTTACTTTATCAAATCAAATTCTTAAAGTTATTTTTAGTAAATTATAATAAACTTGTTTGCTGGTTTTTATCAGGTATGTGATAAAACAAGGGGATACTCTGGTTAATTTTGGGCTAAACCGAAGAAAATTGAACCCAAGAGTGAACCTTTGAAGACCAAGACTAATAAAAAACCTTTGTAAAATATTTGTCTTTCATTTTCGATCCAATCTATAAGGATCCAAAAATATCCCAAAGAAGAAAAGAGAACAGGGTTCTCATTGTAATTGAAAACAATAAAAGTGGGCCTCATAGTGTCCAGTTTCTTCTCCCCCTTTGGGGGATTGGTGTGGTGGTGTTGGTTGATTTCTTTTATTTATTTAATTTACTTCTCTCATACTATCTAAGGATAAAACTAAAATACAAATCAATCTATCTATCTTAATCACAACACATATATTAGTTTTCTTTTGGGAAAGTAACACTTAATTGTTAATCTAATTTCATTTTGCTACAATCTTTCAATTTTAGTTTTGCATTTCAATTTTGGAAATAAAATTGTCCCCTCATCTCCTCTGCAAATAGGTTGGTCAATGTGGATTGTAGTAATTAGAAAACACTTTACTTTTCTATCTTTACTTTTTGTTGTCAAATAAACCAAATCCCTTAGCTCCTCTGCAAAGAGGCTGATAAGTGTGGATTTAGTAATTAGCACAACATTTTCATTTTCCGCAATCTATTTCATGCAATTTTATTTTATTGTTTAAAATAAACCTTCCCCTCATATCTCAGGTGTATTCTTTGAACCCTTGCGAACCTAGCTTGATCCTAGGAACTCATCAGAACTGGGGTTGGTCAGTGTGTAGTAGTTTAATAGGACAATCTCAAAAGGTGTTATCTCAATGTTAGGGAAACTTCATGAAGGGAGTGTGTGAAGTCAGACATAAACTTTGAGATCTAGGTTCTCTCCATGTTGGACCTCCAACACCTTCATTGAACTTGTTGGTGAAGCCTTTGGGGCTTCGGCGAATTCTCCGCATATTTCCAACCAAAGAGATAGCCTCTGGAGAGGCCACACATTAGTTTAGTTGGTTTTCAAGCATTTTCAATTTTCAAGAAATTTGCAATAAAACGTTTAATCCAACATTAATCAAACTTTAAAAGACAATACCCATAGGGTACATCACATCTTCAACAACATTTTACACTATATCATTAGCACTGGTCTCAAATTTTCATACTAAGAAGCTATTTGCTTCAAGATTCTCATTTTTCAAAGCAATTGTTTATTTCATTTGAAGTATCCTTTAAATGTATATTTTGCAAGTATTTCCTTATTGAATATCTCTTCATGAGTCTTTCACTTCGATGAATGTATGAATGTTATATGTTGCTAGTGTAGATTTATTTTTGTTGTAATTGTCTTTACTGCAATAAACTCCTAGATTAACATTTTGGTACTTAGACTAGATTCAAGCCTTAGTATTTTTGTTAGGGACAACCCCCCTTGGCTTTGCTAGGAGTTGGCTTAGATGAAGGAGTCGAGGATCAGGTGACAACACCTTGACTCGAGACTTACCCCCAAGGACACACTAAGTGGATTGAATATTTCTTCCACATCACGTAGGTGTGTATAAAGGCAACAACATTTTTGGCGTCGTTGCATGGGATAAATCTTTCTATTCCCGGGGTACAACTTTTTCTTTCTTGTTTTTACTTTTTTTTATGCTTGTGTTTTATCTTTAGTAGACTCAATCATCTCACGACTCCACTAATTCCTAACTAGACTAAGTATTCTACAAGAAGAAACTCATAAGTCTTAGCCAATTTCATCCATGAACTCCAAAAGGTTTATCGGAGGAGATTAACCAAACTTGTTTCTCATAGAATCCTTGATCAATTAGCACCCGAGTCTATTATTGATATACATTTTCTTATTATTTAAATTTTGAAAGAAAAGAAATGGATGATTATTTTAGTCCTTTAGATTTTTCTACAATAAATGGTTACCCTCATGCTTTACTTGAAAAGGCAATAGGAAAAATATTGTCTTTCCAAGGAAACAATGTTGTTACTTCTAAATCTCATATTAAATCGTTTCCCTTGTGCATTAACAAGTGGTGTAGCGGTGCATCTCACAACCACCAAGACATCAAAATGAAACTATTTACCTTCTCCCGACAAGAAGATGTCTCAGATTGTTTCTCCAGCCTAGATGACAACAAGTATTCAACAATCAAATATCTAATAGATGGGTACATGGAAATATGGGGTGGAAAAAAAGAGCATAGAAATTTGTTAACAACCCTTCACAGTATAAAGAAAAATGAAATTGAAACAATGGAGGAGTTCAGTAAAAATTTCAATGAGTTGGTTCCTAGTCTCCATACAGATTATAAGCCTCCATATGTTTCCATTATTATATATTATGTGGATGCCTTCAATGGGGAGATTAGATATCAACTTAGAGATAAAGAGCCTACAAACCTTAAAGTTTCCCAAGAAGTGGCCATAAAAATTGATAAAAATATGCAGGCCTCAGGAAAGTCAAATCTTCCAGGGTTTGCAAGGGGTGCATCTTCAAGGCAGTCAGAGTCTAAAGATAAAGAAATAGCTTATGATAATAAATATCCATCTTATAATCCTTTAAAATCCATAAATGAAATGGTAAAAATAATGGAGGCCAACCATGCAACTCAACTTAGTGCCATGCAAAATAGGTTGATAGCTATGGAGAGGGATCAAAATAACAGATTCCAACCTAGAGTCAACAATGAAAAGTGGAAAAATAAGAGTCCTCCTCAGGAAGAAATGCCACATAATCAATCGGAATCTACTAATGTGGTAAATGAAGAAGTACCACCTTTTTGAAGAGCTTGTAAATATTTCCATAGAGACCACTTGTCCGGTTTTTTTCCAAGACAATGAACAAGGGTATCCTGAAACAAGCAATTTTGTGGGGTATCCAAGAAATTTTTGTCATATAAATAATGTTGGAAAACACACACACACTTTATCAATGGATCATTGGATCCAAATGAAGGAAAGAAGAGAATATGCAAACAAAGTAATTGAAGAATATGACAATGCAACCAAGTTGTATGGAAAAAAACCTACACTAGAGAAAATCTTGGAAATGGCTAGATTTAAAGGAATAACTTATCAAAAGAAAGGGAATGAGAATGAACCAAACCAAAACATTCCCAAAGTGCATATTCAAAGTATTCCTAAAGAGATCACTCCTCCAGAGATAAATATTGACTTAGGTAATTGGATAACAAATTCCAAAGTGTTGGTATCAGTGACTGATCTCCTCAAAATTCCTTCACAAAGGGAAAAGCTGCTAAAATCCATCAATGTTCCTAGTGATAAATATATTTTCATAAATAAATAAAAAAGATAAGGAGCACCCAGAAGATCCACTGGTTGTGTTAATCAACAAGGATTGGACCAAAGAATAAAATCCCTCTTTCTTTGTTTCCTTAGAGATAAATGATCAGTGGCTACATAAGGTGCTTCATCAAATATTATTACCAAATGGATCATGCAAAGGTTGGGCCTTAAGATCACAAGGCCATATCACAATGTGTGTGCTATGGAATCTAGGGGGGGTGAAACCCATGGAATCATCATAGGTTTTCCATTCAAATTGGATTTCCACCCAGATATTGAATTTAAAATGGATGTGTTCGTAATTGATGTTCTCGATGCTTACGAAATGCTCATTTCTAGAAAGTGGGGAGCCGCCATGGGAGGTTTCCTTAATATGGATCACCATATTAAGTAGGGAGCCACCATGGGAGGTTTCCTTCCTTTTAATAAATATCAATCACACGTCCCCATATGGAGCCAATGTCATCCACTGAGTTGCACTAGCTAGACGTGCAATTGATCTGCCAAAGACCGAGCAATCAATTTCTCAATTTTCAATGTTCAAAAGTTCAGTCGGTCATTTTGACCACCTTTTTTGCATTTCCATCCTCTGTGGGACATTGTAATAAATGATATTAGCATGATGAAGTTGTAAAATACTTGGCCACCCAAGACCTGAGCACGATTATGTACTCTAGAGTGTTTTTCTTACATGTTAATTATTTCTTGCCTGAGAAATTAGGCAAGTTATAATTTATAATTTTTTTCACTCAAATTGCCTCCAAAGTTGGAGTATGTGTTGGTGGTTAGGTATTGGCATGGAATTCCAATATCTAGTGTCTAAATGTTTATATTACCATGCTAGTTCATCTTTTTTAGTCATATGGAAATTGCGCTAAGTCCCTCCTAGGATTTTTTAATGTTTTGAGTCAACAAAAAAATTCCCACAAACGGGTTATTTTAATTGTAAAAGTCAAAAAATTCATAAAAGTGGCATCAAATGTTGTCAGATGCCATGTTTGTGATCATTTTCCAAGACATATCACCCCCTAAACCCTTATCCCCCCTTTGTTGAGTCAAAAAAGTGATTTTTATCACTCAAAAATAAGGTTTGCTCACAAAAGGAGAATAAGACATGAAAAATTCAATAAAAATCAGCAACCTATTAATAAGAAAACATGTCGGGGATATGTTTTCCCTTTGTCTTTAGTCAACAAAGGATGGAGGCGAGTCATCTAGAGTGTTAGGCAAGTTGTTGAGTGAGTTAGAAAAGGGTGGAAATCCCAATGCTAGAACTCAACCTTCCTTGTGTGTGCGGCGCATTATGAGAGAGGGGTGTCAATCCCAATGGGAGAGACACTCCCTCTCTATCTAATCCTCACAAGTGGAAAGTTACCACTCCCACACATCTCCCTCTTAAGTGGTGAGTCACTCTAGTACTGGAGAGGTGTCCAAGTGGACTCCCTCCTCCACTCCCACATGTCCTCACTAATGGAATGCACACTTGCCCTTGCTCATGCGCAATTGCCTTGGAGTATTCACCCCATTTTCTATTTAACACGACATACCCCCCTCCTCTTGGTTAGTTGGAGTTTGTGCAAGGAAAGGCTATTTTCAAAGCCATATTGTGATAATTTTCTCAAAGTTTTGAATAAAATACTTTGGAGGTCCATTGATGGTTGTTCTCATGGTGTGGATGTTTTGAATGCTCAAATGGTGTATGAGGTAACATGTATTAGTCTTAATTTTACATATCTACTTTCTTGAAGGCCATTTAAATTGTGCTATCACATTCTTGGGTAAAATCTAACTTGCTTGTTTGATTTTTATATTTTATTGTTTCATGCATTATAAGATTTTAATCTTGTATGTTTTTCACATGAACTAAAATTCTTGATTGAGTCTTGTCTTGTAGGGAATACCTTTTTTTAACAAGATATTTGCAGGGTTAAGCATATCATTCAGTTTCCTATATTGGAGAACGATTGATTGGATCTCACCCATCATTTTTTCAGAGCACTAAGGAGAAAGATCTCCCTCTTTCATTCACTAAGGGACCCCACAACCCAAGTTTCACAGATTTGGAAAAAACTTTCCTCTTTTCTCCTTCTCCATTTCATCAAAATTCATTTTCTCCTTTAGTTACGTATTGTTTTGCATGCAAATAGATTTCATTTTCAAAGAAAAATATTTAAAATCTCATGCATTGATAATGCTTTAGATCTTGGAAATAGTTTCACTCCATAGCCAAAGCTAGATCTAAAATAAAAAGTCATTTTTTGCATACTTTTCATCTAATTTTCTTTAGGCAAAAAAGTGAAGTGATTTAATTGCTCAAATCAAGCTAATTAGTAGTTTTTGCTTGTTGTTTTAGGACAAAAACAGAAACAACTAAAAGAGTCTCTTTTAGTTTCCTTAAGTTGTCAAAAAAACCCATAAAAAATTCTCTTTTTTGCATTTAAAAAATTCTAGAAAAATTGAGCTTGGGTTTTACTTTATCAAATCACTTTTTTAAAGTGATTTTTAGTAAATTCTAATAGACTTGTTTGTTGTTTTTTAGTAGGTTTGTGGTAAAACAAGGGGATACTCTGGCCAATTTTGGGCTAAATGAAGAAAATTTAACCCAAGAGTGAACTTTCAAAGCCCAATACCAATAAAAAACCTTTGTAAAAGTTTTTTCTTTCATTTTCGATCCAATCTATAAAGATCCAAAAATCGCCCAAAGAAGAAAAGAGAACAAGGTTGTCATTGTAATCGAAAGCAATAAAAGTGGGCCTCATAATGCCCAGTTTCTTCTCCCCCTTTGGGGGATTGGTATGGTGGTGTTGGTTGATTTATTTTGTTTCTTTGATTTACTGCTCTCGTATTATCTAAAGATAAAACTAAAAGGAAAATCAATCTATCTATCTTAATCACAACACATAGTTTAGTTTTCTTTTGGGAAAGTAACACTTAATTGTTAAGCTAGTTTCCTTTTTCTACAATCTTTCAATTTTAGTTTTGCATTTCAATTTTGGAAAATAAAATTGTCCCCTCATCTCCTCTACAAAGAGGTTGGTTATTTTGGACTGTAGTAATTAGAAAACACTTAAATTTTATGTCTTTACTTTCTGTTGGCAAATAAACCAATCTCCTCAGCTCCTCTGCAAAGAGGCTGGTCAATGTGGATTTAGTAATTAGCACAACATTTTCATTTTCTGCAATTTATTTCATGCAATTTTATTTTATTGTTTAAAATAAACCTTCCCCTCAGCTCCCCGTTGTATGCTTTGAACCCTTGTGAGCCTATCTTGATCCTAGGAACTCATCAGAACTGGGGTTGGTCAGTGAGGAGTAGTTTAATAGGACAATCTCAAAAGGTGTTATCTCAATGTTAGGGAAACTGCATGAAGGGAGTGTGTGAAGTCAGATGAGAACTTTGAGATCTAGGTTCTCCCCATGTTGGACCTCCGGTACCTTTATTGAACTTGTTGGTGAAGCCTTTCAGGCTTCAGCAAGTTCTCTGCATATTTCCAACCAAAGAGATAGCTTCTGGAGAGGCCACACATTAGTTTAGTTGGTTTTCAAGCATTTTCAGTTTTCAAGTAATTTGCAATAAAATGTTTAATCCAACATTAGTCGAACTTTAAAAGACAATACCCACAGGGTACATCACATCTTCAACAACATTTTACACTATATCATTGGCATTGGTCTCAACTTTTCATACTAAGAAGCATTTTTCTTCAAGATTCTCATTTTGCAAAGAAACTCTTTATTTCATTTGAAGTATCTCTAAATGCTCATGGTCATTTCACTTGCAAGCACCAATATCCTTTAAATATATCTTGTGCAAGTATTTCCTTATTGAATGTCTCTTCATGAGTCTTTTACTTCAATGAATGTATGAATGGTATATGTTGTTAGTGTAGATTTATTTTTGTTGTAATGTCTTTAATGCAATAAACTCCTAGATTTACTTTTTTGTACTTAGACTAGATTGAAGCCTTAGTATTTTTGTTAGGGACCACCCCCCCCTTGGCTTCTCTAGGAGTTGGCCTAGACAAAGGATTCAAGGATTAGGTGACAACACCTTGACTCGAGACTTTTCCTCAAGGGAACACCAAGTGGATTGAATATTTTTTCCACGTCACTCAGGTGTGTATAAAGGCGACAACAGTACATATTTGCAGCAATCAACAGAAATATATATCAACAAGTAAAACAACTAGTTCCTGCATATTTAACCATCAAAATTGTCAAATAATTATTGGGAAATGAAGTACTAAAACAGTAGATAGATTTCCAATACTTAAGGATGAACTTTGACAGTAAATTAGGGCTGCCAAAAGATGTTTCAGAGATTTTTCAGAGCAGCCAAATGGTTGTAGCAAAGATTTGCTAGAACAACAACTTTTATCCCAAGAAACTAGCCAACAACTTGCCCATAAATAGCCAATAACAAGTAGATAAACAATAGCAACTTTCCAACTAATTTCAGTGGTAAAAGAGTGAGAAATTAACCTCGAAAAAGAGAGTTTGCAGCACAACCCTAATGGTTGTAGCATAAGTTTGTAATAGCAGCAAGATATTCTTGACCAATCAAAACTCCCTAGTGGCTCAAGCAAGCTTAAAGCATAGGGAAAAGTTTCCAACTTAGACAATTACAATATCTCATGCTTTCACGTATCCCAATGCAATGATTTTGTTTCTCCAATGCAAAAATATTAGTGCCTTTAATTATTGGGTTCTCGAGTCTAAAAAAATAAAGAGCTAGTTGAACTACTTCTTTGGGGGTGCAAGCCCTTTTACTCCCAAGGAAAGCTAAGCTAGATAAGAAAAAACTTAGGAGGGTGTAAACCCTTTTACTCCTAGAAATTCCTTATGCAACAAAGAATTTAAAGACAAATATAATGGAATTAGTGGGGGTTGTATGCACTTATACTCCCCAAATTTTTAAGAAAATTAACCTTCAAACCAAGAAAACAAGCAATAGCAACAAAGATTCCTTACCTAGTCCAAGCATTAATAAGATAAACCTCTTTGTAACCAAGAAAATCCACCATAGAGAAATAAATATCCCTCCACTAGAGATAATGCATCATCCATCCATCTAATAGCCATTGCAAAACCATTACAAGAGCAAGTGACAAGAGAGAGATGTAAAAATGTCCAAATAAGGTACAAATTTTAGCCAAGAATGTCTTCTCTCAAGTGAGAGTTATGATCAAATGAGATAGAAACGATCTCTATTTATACAAAAACCTCTAACAAGAGTTTATCCACAAAACTTAGGGTAAACCACAAAGTAAGGGGACAACAACCCTTTGTCCCTTTACAAGCTAAATTCAAATTTAAATTTAAGAAATGCACAATAAAAACCCTAAAGTGATGTCATCCTTCTATAGGGTGACATTTTGGCACTTTTAGTAAGTCGTTGAAGGAGAAAAAGGTAATTGTTGGACCCTCTAGGGCCTCCTTCTCATGCACTAGGGTTTCTTCCTTCAATCCAAGTCTTTCCATCAAAACATTCCAAGTGTTCCTTAACCACCAAGACCCTAGCCCTAGGGTGACTTCAAGCCCTTGAAGGTGATTGTTTGGCCTCCAAAGGCAATTTGTTTGGCTTGTAAGGGATAGGTGAGATCCTCTAGGGTCTCTCTTAGGAATCCAAAGGCATGACATCATCATCCGGTGTGTGGGACCTGGTATCCAATCTATGGGATTCAAGCCCCAAGGAATCCCAAGCTAGGCTTGTTCTTCCAAAACTATCCACCAACTAGGTCCAACAAAGATAATGAATACGCCCTCCAAGGATATCAATTCAAATGCATCATGATGAGTAAATCAAATCAATAAAAGAGTCATCTAAGCATGCACATCCAAACTACCTCATCATAATAAACAAGTGCTCAAAGATCCTATACAATTTGCCCAACTTAGGTATGGGAGGGTTGGGAAAGTGACCTATTGGGTGAATCGTACCTCAAGTTTAAGAGTGTTTCCCAAGAGGACCTTTCTCTAAGTCATGTGGATGAAGTGACATGGATGGGGGGAAGACTCTTGGGCATGGGGTTCATGACATACAAGGGATTGTAGTGTCTCATTTATGGGTTCCTTTGTAGAAGGTGTGTTGCACCTTCATTTTCAATGCAACCTTTTTCCAAGCCCATTTGTTTCCTTTTATTTTTTTAATATGTTTACAGGTTGAAGCCAAGGTGGGGCTTCTACCTAAGAATGAAAATGAGTGCCCACCTTGACTCTATCCTAGTCACATCATACTTCCCCAAGTTCAAAGCATGTGTGGGGCTTCTACCTAAGCAAGAATAATAATGCCCACACATGCTCCACCTTAGTTGGCATTTGTATTATTTATTTTTTACGGGTTCCATCATCTTCTTATGAGAGACATTTCATTGTCCTTGGGATCCCTGGTCGAGCATCTAGAAGGTTCATGATTGGATTTTATCTTTTTCCAGCTATAAGCCTCTAGGCCTTCAACCCCGTCTTCCCATGAAATGATGGACAATCCCTTCTTGGGTTAGTACACCCAAAAATCCAAAAAGGTAAGGAGATGGGGGGATGAAGAGTGAAAAGTGACAAATATGGTCGGGAATGGCACGATGATTTTTCAAGAGGACCTCCCAGTAGCAAACCTATCCCTAAGGGTGACCCACTTACTAGGGCGCAATGTCAACCACCAAAGTGAAACAATCCAAAGAGCATAATGTCCAAGCAAACGTTACATAATCAAAAGCAATTTAAAATGCAACAAACTCAAATGTCTCAAATATTGAAATGACACTCACCATAATACTTGACTTGTACTTCATGGAGAAAAACCCAATGTCTTCTAAAAGCCAACTGATGTGGTGGATATCGACGTGATGAACCTGGAACTATGGTGGTGAGGTGTGTCTTTGTCTGTGCAAGTGGACAATTTTGGTCAAGTTGTCTCTCGATACTCCATGTTTGCAACTTGAGGGCCTCGAGACATCATCTCTTTATTTATCCCTAGAATTTGGGGATAACATGACCATGTCATAGCCTTAGGGCTATGGTAGTAGTCTTTTTCATATCATGTGAAGTGGATGGGTATGATTGGGACTACCAGGAGAGTAGAAACATCATACTGTAGTTGTGAGACTAGGGAAATAGTCTTGTACTAATGGATGCTCATACCATAGTCATGAGACTATTGTGGTATCCCTAGGGCTACTAGATGCTTGCAACGTAGTCATGAAACTATGGTGGTAGTATTTCCCATGACATGTGAAATGGATGGGTGTGATTGGGACTACTAGAAGAAAACATCTTGGAAGAATACCTCCTTAGCTAAGAGGGAGTGTTGATGTTTTGGTAGCAGCTGGAGGTATTCTCTCCTGGACAACCTTTCTTAGAGAAGAAGATTGCAGAAGTCAAAGGAAGACCATTGAACAATTGAAAAACACCCAGGAAAAGAAGTCGTCTCACGGGAAAATAATAAGGCAGAAATGGAATTCCCAGGAAGAGAAGTCAGCCCACGGGAAAAGATAAAGGGGAAACAAAATTTCCCAAGAAGAGAAGTTGGCCCACATGAAAAGAGAAAACGGAAATAGAATTTCCCTGAAGAGAAGTTGGCCCCAACTAAAGTGACTTAAATACTATAAATAAAGTAATGTCTTGCTCATTTGTTCACTCACTCACTCAGTTATCTCACTTAATAAGGAGGCACAAGTCTGAGGCAAGGAGAATACGCAGCTACTGCAATATCTCAGACTCTTAGTTATTCTTGGTGGTTTCTCTTGTGCGTTATCTCTGGGAGAGGTGCACTAGCTTTGTGTGGTGCTACAGCTGCAATTGTATGACCCTGCTAAGGTTTGACCAGGAGAAAGAGATAATTTATTGTATCAACATTTCTTCATTATCATTTTTCTCTTATGAAGAAGAGCTTGTTCATGGTTGGATTGTATTATCAGAAAGAATATATATAAGAAAGGTTGGATGGGTTTTTCCCAGGATAAATCTTTGTGTCTCCTTGTGCTTGTTTTATGATGCTTATATTTTCAGTATGTGGTTGCTAAATGTAAAACAAGATCTAAATGTTCTGGTAAATCTATTGCTCTAAAAATTTAAGAAAATCTAACATAACTTTCATGGATTTCAGAGAAGAACCTGAACACAAGTAGTAAATGATTGAAGGATAAGATGTTATATTAAGAACTAATTATGCCCATATACAAAGAATATATTTGGAAGTATAAGTCTCTCCTCCACGTATTTATACAGTCAAACCATTGACTAGACTATTGTAAATGACAAAAGAAATTACTTAAATGACTAGATTAATTCAACTAGACATTTTGGTTGACAAGCTAACATGAATCTCTAGGTCGAATATAAGTCTACTGGACTTGTCTATTAGCTAGACAACAATTTTAGTCAATCTATTCTCAACTTGAGAACTTGGCCAACCTTTGAACAACTAGCTACCCCTCTAAAAATGGTAATAGTCACAGATCAAGAACTAGACCCATTGTATCTTTCTCGTAGGCCATCTAAGTGTTACCTTTTTAGCTCGGGAGGTACTCCACATGTGTGTCTTGTATGCGGAAGTAACCGTGTACCTACACTACTAGACACTTGACTTTGTAATGGGATTTTATAAAGTTGTGATAAAGTGGTTATTTTATGTAAGTGACTTTATCTCGTGAAGTGTACTTATGTTATAAAGTGAAAATGTACTCTAATATTTTAAAGTGATTTATTTTGGAGGGAATGAATCATGACCCTTGATCTTGTAAAGGTAAGATTAGATCTTGGTCATTAGATCTAGGGTTGGATAAGGTGAAGGGTCACTTTCATATTATAAGAGAATGCATTGAGTAGTGTGCAAGAAACATTGAGAATGAGATTGAGAGAGATTTTTGAGATAGCTTGAGAGAGGAAACTTAGGGTAGCAAGGAGGGTGCATTTCCCAAGAGAGATTTGACACAAATCCCAAGGCAATATTTATGTGTGAGTGTTGATAGTTATTGTTGTTGTTGGAGGTTGTACTATATGCATCTGTACAGTCTGTACAACAAGAGAAAGAGGGCGCATAAATGGAGGCAAGTGTGGCATGATTTTCGAGGTTGTTTTGGAGGGTTTTTCTTGCTGCAGCAGGGTCGTACGGATCTGGTCGCACAACATATTGTGGGCACATTTTCCAAGGTGTTGATTTATGGGAAGGTCTTACATCAGTATGGATTTGGCACGTTTTCCAAGGCAAAATATTTGGGGGTAGTTTTAGTGTGTTGTAAGTGGATTTCTCTTGTTGGAAATTGTATTGTTGCTCTTGATATATCTTTCTTGAAGCTAATAAAATTTCTCTCTCATTGGGTTTTCCCACATTGGGGTTTTCCCTGGAATTGCCTAAATTTCTGTATATTTCATGCTTAGGTGATTGTTGTTCATTGTGTTTATTCCGCTGCAAAATTGTTTAGCAATGTGTATTTTTGCTTATGGTAATTTTTTAATATGGGTTTAGACATTTCAGAGTTCATAGAAGACAGTTATCTCTAGGTTGCTAAGTGTATGACATAATATTTAAAGCATATTTTGTCATTTAAATTTCTACATGGTATCAAAGCTTGGGCTCTGAGTGACAGTGAGCAATGAGATATTTGAGCAAGTTTGAAGGGGAAAATTTGTTGTTTGTTTCCCTTTGAATAGTGACAGGGAAAATGGTTGCATGCATTAGATTTGAGGATCAAATGAATGACATTTCCATCTATTTTCAGTGGAAGGTCTGGATGTTAGTTGTTCTCAAGGAGAACAAGATTTGGAACTATGTCAGTTATGTTGTTGTGGTGCCCACAACAGATCTTGTTGTTTTGTATTTGCATGAAGTAAAGGAGGCCAAAGATTAGAGGATCATTTTGGATGGTGTGAAGGACCCTCTCATTCCATCTGTCTGAGAAGAAGACATCTTATGAGATGTGGGAAACTTTGAAGAATTTATTTGAGGATAAGAATGCCAATCGGAAGATGGCCTTGAAAGATAAGTTGCATGACTTGAAGATGGCTAAGGGTGAGGATGTTGCATCCTATCTTATCCTGCTAGCCCAAGTTAAGGATGAGTTAGTTGCAGTAGGAGAGATCATCTCAGAAGCCGAGTTGGGGAGGATAGCCTTAAAAGGCTTCACAAAGGAATGGGATGTCTTTGTGAAGTGTGGCGGGTCGAGAAATTTTTTCAGATTGGAGTAGGTTGTGGGACGACTTCACTCGGGAGGAGATCCGTATGGGGTCTCATAGTAGTGGTCAGAAGGAAGACAGAACTGAGGAGAATGTTTTTCTTGCAGTAAAGAGAAAGAAGAAAGGAAATTCTGGGAGGGACTTGAGTAAAGTCAGATGTTACTGTTGTAACTAGTTGGGGCACCTTGCTTCTTAGTGTCCTGAGAAGAAGAAGAAGAGGAAGGAACAGGAGGGGCCTCAGTCAGCTGCTACAACAACCATGGAGGACTTTTCTTCCAAGTTTGATAATGAATTTTCTTTGGTTACTCTAGTATCCAGTGTCGGTAGTGGAGGATTTGGGGGTGATTTAAGATGGATTGTTGATAGTGAAGCCTCTTGTCACATTACGAGAATCTGGCGAGCATTCCTTATTATCACAAAGACATATCTTGACCGGTTGGTAGAGAGTGAAGGTGGTATGGCGTCAACTGTACGTGGAGTTGGAAGGCTAGATTCTGACTCAAGTATGGAGGATTCCTGGAGCTTGATGGAGTTATTTTTTTTCCAGGGTTGAGGGTTAACTTGTTCTCAGTCTCAACCCTGGAGAATGATGGATATTGTACATTGTTCAAGAGGGGACATGTATTTATCTACAGGGAGGGAGTGGACCCGGTGGAACCACAATTTATTGGTGATCGGGTGGATAGGTTGTACATGTTGGAGGATAATCTTCAGGTTATGATTCAGTGTCAGATGAGGAGTAGGAGGCTCCTGAAACTATGGTGGACCCAAGGATTCAATCTTGCATTCCGAGATAAGATAGGGAGTCTCTTCTAAGAACTGACAGGAGACTCAGCTAGTGTGATTGAACTGATGCTCAGGGTGGAGTGGATTCTCCTAGGAGCTAAGGGTTCAGAGTAGCTTCCAGGAGGATGTCTTCTGGTTCGAGTTTTGTGCAGGTGTTGAGGATGGCTCTAGGTTCAAAGGGAGCTTCTACTGCGAACAATGTGATGGGACAAGATGATGGTGATGGTAGCGAGTACATCCCTCGCTAAGAGGGAGTGTTATCTTTTTATCTTGGGAGGTACTTCACATGTGTGTCTTGTATGCAGAAGTAACCTTGTACCTACACTACTAGACACTTGACTTTGTAATGGGTTTTTATAAAGTTGTGATAAAGTGGTTCTTTTATGTAAGTGACTTTTTTAATAAAGTGTACATTTTAATATTAAAGTGACTTTATCTCATAAAGTGCACTTATGCTATAAAGTGAAAATGTACTTTAATATTTTAAAGTGATTTATTTTGGAGGAAATGAATCATGACTCTTGATCTTGTAAAGGAAAGATTAGATCTTGGCCATTAGATCTAGGGTTTGAGATGGTGAAGGGTCACTTTCAGATTATAAGAGAATGCATTGGATAGTGTACAATAAACATTGAGAATGAGATTGAGAGATATTTTTGAGATAGCTTGAAAGAGAAAAGTTAGGGCAACAAGGAGGGCACATTTCACAAGAGAGATTGGGCACAAATCCCAAGGAAATATTTATGTGTGAGTGTTGATAGTTATTGTTGTTGTTGGAGGCCATATTGTACAGATCCATACAATCCATACAACAAGGGAAAGAGGACACAAAAATCGAGGCAAGTGACACAATTTTCGAGGTTGTTTTGGAGGGTTTTTCTTGCTGCAACAAGGTCGTGCAAATATGTCCATACAGCAGACTGTGGGCACATTTTCCAAGGTGCTTATTTTTGGGCAAGTCGTATAGCAGTATGGATTTGGCACATTTTCCAAGGTAGAATATTTGGAGGCAGTTTTAGTGTGATGTAAGTGGATTTCTCTTGCTGGAAATTGTATTGTTGTTGCTGATATATCTTTCCTTAAGCTGATAAAATCTCTCTCACATTGGGTTTCCTCACATTGGGGATTTCCCTGGCATTGCCTAAATTTCTGTGTATTTCATGCTTGGGTGATTGTTGTTCATTGTGTTTATTCTGCTACAAAATTGCTTAGCAATGTGTATTTCTGCTTATGGTAATTTTTGAATGTGGGTTTAAACATTTCAGAGTTCATAGAAGGCAGTTATCTCTAGGTTGTTAAGTGTATGACAGAATATTTTTTAAGCAGATTTTGTCATTTAAATTTCTACACTAAGATGGAACAACAATCAACAACTCATAGTTGCATTATCCACAATTGAGACGAAGTACATCATAGCAAAGCATGCTAGAAGTTACCTAGCTTCTAATTTCATTAAACCTTTATTGATCTCATGACTATGACATACCACGCCAAATCCTAACATACTAGTATTCAACATTACTTTGTGAAAAAAAAGTGATTCAATAAAGATCAATCTGTTTTTTTGTGGAGGTAGCAAAATAGTTGAAAATATTCTCACAAGAAATCAAGAGTGACAATTGAAACAGTGAAAAACTTGAGTCTTCCAGAAGATTGATAGGCGTAGTATTTAGATGCTAGTTTTAATATCTTGCTATGTGAGAGGTTGCTATTGAAGTAAAGATTAAATCTCATAACTGTTATGTAGATTAATAACTATGATAACTGCAAAATTTGTTCAATTATCATAACTACAAAAATTGTTTAGTTTCAGTTCACCTTTCAAATATTTATAATATCACATCTCTGTGGTTTATTGCAAGAATGTGAAACCTTATAGTAGTTTAATGTTCCCTTTGATCTTTCTATGTATTTTCAGTGTGTACTCTTCTCCAGCCCAGGGAGCTGAATACATTGCTGAATTGTCAAGCCAATCATGTACAAAACTTTCTCGAGTTATCAGATTATAGAAGATAACTTCTTAGAGCAAAAGCAATGAAAAACCAGCTTAGTACATTTATTGTTTAAAATGTAATTTATTATTTGATATATATATTATGTATTCACATTTCACATATCTTATACAACTATATAGAGAAATATATATCTTATGTACTCTTTTTTTAATGGCATCCCATAATTCCTGTTTGGTCTTCAGATGACAATAATTAATTTTCTTATTTCGAAAACTGGTTTAGGCCAGATATTCAAGCTTGGAAGCAGTATTTGTTTAACTTCAACATAGGCAATACGAACCCAATGAATATGCTTTCTTATAATTTGCTATGGAGCTACGAAAACTAAGTGCTTCATACTTTTACTTTACCAGGATGTAAATCTTTCTTTCTTTCTTTAAATTTTAATCCACTAACAAGTACATATTTTGAAGGCAACATTTTGAATTTTTGTGGGTTGGTTACGAAATACCCTTAGCTATTCTGTTACCAATAGCCAATCTGGCACACAATACTTCTCATGAATTGCATTTCCAAAGATCAAGTCCTCAGTTAGCTCTTGCATGGGTGTTTTTACATTTAGAGTGAATGTTATTTACTAGTGAGAAACCCAGTAGGCTTGAAACGCATCATAAAGTTGTCTGATTAATATAACAATATAAAATTAGAACAAATATTTTAAACTATATTGAAGAATATAATCACTGCCCTTTAAATACTCACATAATGTTGAAAAACCCATTTTCAAGAAAGGCAAAACATGAATGACAAAGGTGGCCAAAATCCATATGTAACTACATTTATGGCATGAAAATTACGAGTATATATACAAAGGATGCTTATATGTGCCCAAGCATGTTTATATATAAAAAGTGGAACTCAGCTACTGGCTATCAAGAAAGACACGCTTCTAAAGCAAGAAAAAAAAAATTAAAATAACCAAAACATTGAATACTTGGTCCTTGGAAACTCCTAAAATGATATGACAACCTAAGCTGAAAAATTGAATGGCCTCCCTACTTGTCCTTCTGTTTGAAAATCCAAGTTCTAATCCTTGAATCCAATAATAAGGCCAATAAGTAAAGAGACTATAGAAACTCCTAATACAAATTTTAAACTAAAGTTGGAAAGCTCAATACAATTGGCAATCCAGCTGATCCTTGCATCATATTCAAATGTGTTTTCACCTTTTGACATTTTCTCTGTCTTAACACTAGCATTCCTCAAAGGCAGACAAATGTT
This sequence comes from Picea glauca, assembly GCA_000966675.3. Classification (NCBI taxonomy): domain Eukaryota; kingdom Viridiplantae; phylum Streptophyta; class Pinopsida; order Pinales; family Pinaceae; genus Picea; species Picea glauca. Next base: position 140,395 of record JZKD02S0272420.1, read on the forward strand.
TCTTGCAATTTTTTGTGTTTTTGTAATCAATCCTTTCACCTGCAGAATGTAAGATTACAGGAAATATGTTAGACATTGACTGTTCATAATCATGTCTAGAGAGAGGTGCATATGTAAAAATATTTATCCTTACAAGCAGGGTGAACATTTCATTTAAATAAATAAAATGCAATTATATAGAGGAAATTAAACTCCACACCTTTAGCTAAATGCCATTTCAAGACTTTCTGGTTGAAAATAGATTGCATTAAAGGGAAGTATAATGCTAGTGTGACTGACAACTCTCTACTAGGTTGACATATTCCAAATGAGAAATATCATGGTTAATACTTGCAGTTACAGGCTTGCAGTTCCAGTGTTGCACTAGAGATATTTTCTTAGCAGCTGGCAGTTGCCATATATTTTGCACTATTAAATGCATAACAAAAATGAAATGTGATCCAAATTGGATCTTTGGCAAATCCTTTTGTAAATATTGTAATAAGAATGTAAAGTTTTGTTTGATATTAGTTTGTCTTTTTGGCAAAGTTGGAATCGGAAATGAACTGTGTGATGGTTGTCCTTCCAAAGGCGGCCCATTAAAAGAATGAAGGCTGTAGTAAAGAGGAAACTGGGGGAAATCAAAAGGAAAACTGGGGAATGAAACAATGGAAGCAAGAGCTCAAAGAGTGCATCTTGCTTGAATATCCATGGACAAAGAATTCAAGAAGCCTGTCCATGATGAGCGAAAGCATCTCTGAGCCATGGCCATCTACGTTTACTAAGTGAGTAACAATGCATGAGATTTTTAGCATGCATGGCGCACCCCCTTTGTAACAAATTCTCTGAGCATAATAAAATGGTTCTCAGGAAAGCGTTTGTCTTTTCAAAAAATGGTTCTCATTTTTCCTATTCTAGTTTATTTTCTTATACGCTCTGTGCAATGGATGTTTGGATTATTTTCATGAATCACTGGATTGTGGTATGAAAGCTACAACAATCTCCATCTTGCTAGTCGATTTCCTCTCATCCACAGGTCACTCCTATTCCTCTAGGCTGTGTTTTTCTTGTTGGACGTTTTATCCTTTGCTCAGGCGAATTTAGAGACCCCTAGGCGAATTTACCTACCCTTGGGCATTTTTTTAATTGCTTGGGCGAATTTTTATTTACCTGGGTGAATCTATTCCTTTTTGGGTGAATTTCTCTTGTTCCTGGCCTCATTTTACTCGCTGGATGGCATTTCTTAGCCTTCCTGTGGCCATACGCATTCCCCAAGTTGAATTGCTCATTGCTAGGCCAAGTTTACACTTACCTAGGTGAATTTATAGATCCTTAGACATTTTTCTTTGATGCAGAGTTCCAAACTCGCCCTTGGATGTTTTTCTTTGATGTCAAGTGTCTAAACTCGTCCCTGGATGGTTTCCTCTGATGTCGTGTGCCTTAACTCGCCCTGGGTGTTTTTCTATATTGTTGAATGGCTTGATTCATCCACTAGACGTTTCTTTATAGCTGGGCATCCTCACTTATCTCATTAGTAAATTAACCTTTTCCCACAAGTTTTCATGGGCTGCAAGAACTCTCTCCACTGAGTGTATTGCTATAGAATCTCTAGAAGTTGTTGAAGTAGATTGAACTCGAATTACATACACATAGAACTTTAATGGTTCACAATATGCATCCATGTTGGTCAAAAGGACGGGCTATAAGCCTACCATTTATGGATCAGATGGTATCATAGCAGGTTCGTTAGAGACCTTGAAGCAACTGCCATGGGAAAAGCCTTGAACAAGGAGACGCTGGAAGAGTTGAGAGACTTCAACAGGAAAATCTGAGAAGAAAGCCGGTATTGGAGGCAGAGAGCAGATGAGATGGAAAAAGAATTTATCGAGCGTGAAGACTCCTTCACCACCATGAGGGAAGAATTAGATAGGAGCAGATTGTAGCTCTTGCAGTTGGGGGAGAAATTCAGTAAGCTGGATAATTGGCAAGAGGAGAGGTTCATTGAAGTCATTGCTCACCTATACAAAGACTTGGAAGCAAAAGAAGAGGCCTTCAAGAAGTTAGAAGCAGTTGTCCAAGACACCATGCAAGCCCCTTTCATTGCTACCATCGAAGCTAATACCATGAAGGAGGAAAGCATGGTAAACTCACCTCTTAACACCCTTTCTCAAGAAACCTTTGATGACTTTGAAAACACACCAGAGGCATTGGTTCCAAGCTCATGAGGCAAATGGACTATGATGGCCAAGGGCTAGGCAAGGAAGGCCAAGGGATTTTGATTCCCATTGTAGTTGAACAGAGACACAAACATGAAGGCCTAGGATTTAGTGGACAAGAAGCCAATGCAAATGCAACTCAAACCACTTTTGTCAAGGCAAGAGGAACCGGAAAGGAAGCCATGTGAAACAAGCCACTCAAGTTTGCTTGTAGAAGCTTGGAAGAGGGCAGTAAAGAGATGATTCTTCCATCCAGATTTGCTCCAATTCTTGAGGGACCAAGCAACCAAGATGGCAAGCATCATTAAAGACAGAAAAGATATGTCTTAGTTTGTTTTTGTTGCAAGAAAAGGGGTCATAAGGCTAGCGATTGTGGGCACTCTAGAAGGCTAAGCATCCCATGCAAGAACTATTGCCAATACTGCAAATTGACTGGACATTGGGAGGCCAAATGTTGGAGGCTTCACCCGGAACTCCATCCCAAGAATTGAACAACCAAGAAGAAATATTGGAGTCAAGGGGAAAGAGGAGTTGTTTGCACTTACACCCCAAGGAGAAACAGTTGTCCAATGACCTATTGCAGCAGCAAATGTCATCTCCAACCATGAGATTGACAACAAGATGATGCCAAAAAAAGCCCCTATTCATCTCTTATCTTCTATCCTACAACGGAAGAACCTTTTTTTGGAGATTTGTCGGAGTCTGTTTGTTGATCAAAGAAGAAGATTGAAGGGAGTTGAAGCTTTTGGGGACCCAAAGCCTTCAAATGGGGAGGTGTGATCTGAAATGGATCTTTGGCAAACCCTTTTGTAAATATTGTAATAAGAACGTAACATTTTGTTTGATTTTAGTTTGTCTTTTGGAAAGTTGGAATTGGAAATGAATCATGTGATGGTTGGCAGGACAGCCCATTAAAAGAATGAAGGCTATAGTGAAGAGGGATGGGCTATAAGTGCAAGTTATCACCGCTGAAATTTAGTGGAAACAATATGAAATAAATCCTCATTGATTTTCCCATTAGGCTGGCAGGAAAACCAACTTTGATACCAATGTAATGTTCCTAACTCGGCTAGTCTAAGAAACATTGTTAAACTGTCAAATCCACTGTTTGATCTGATACTCTGGGGGTTTATGGATGCGTTTGAGTTAATGTTTTAACATGCTTGGTGATTTTTCGCACGTGTGTTTCATTCAATTAATGTTTAGGCAGAATATATGATGCATAAAGAATAAGGAACAAACACCATATCATTCATATGTATTATGAGGGAAAATAGCAGGAAATACAATAATATGCTGAAAGCAGATGAAATTGTCAACTAGATCTCGTGGATCGTCATTGGAATTCAAGTAACTAATATAAAATATCCGTGATCAGATGATGAAGGGAGATATGCACATGCACGGATATATCAACAAAAAGATGGAGTTCCAGAAACTCACGACAATCACTGCAACTCTCGAAAACTCGCCTTGGTGGCTATACTCGACATAATCATCTAGAAATTGTCCCAAATTGAGCGCCCTGGCCTCTAGGATGCTACTGATGACTGACAGACTCAAGATCGGATGTTAGAAGCTCTGGATGTCATCCCCTGGGGGGTTGCGCACCTCATGGGTTCAATGAGTGCGCCCTAATGATTCCACCGACGGAATCTACTGCTATATGACTCGAAATGTGCGCCCTGGCCAATGTTGTACTGGGTCGGGAGGGTTTCCTCGAATATGATCCAGAACTCTCTCTGGAACCCCAAATGCCCCTCCTCCAGAGCTGTGCACTATCTAGTTGTCTGTTGCGCTCTAAGAGATTCCAACGTTAGAATATGATGACTAGTGGCTCAAAAGATGCGCCCTGGCTAGTCCTCAACTGGGTTGGAAGGAATCTGCAAGATAATCTTTGGCCTCGTGCAGCGGCACAATAACCTCTCTAACCCTTGCGCCCTCACTCGCTGAGCTGCGCAAACACTGCAAACTAGATACTCCTGAATAGCACAGTGAAATACCTAGATGGTATCTCTGATAGGCTAGGGTGTGTCTCTCAACACTGAAACCGATCAAGGGTGGTGGTTTCCTCTAGAAATCCACAAAACAACAGAAGGTCAATTCTCCTCCTCCTTTGGAAACTCTCTCAACATCAAATCATAACATAATAATCAATTAGGTTGTTTTACCCTTTCTTTATAGCTTCCTGAAACCCTAATTCGTTGTTGACCTTTTCTCTCCAAGTGACTTTTACTTTATTTTATTATTCCTTGATTAAATCACTTAATTAATTAATTAACCATTTTACCTATAAAAAGTGATTCATCCATCCTTATGGCTTCTCTGGCCACTGAAAGTCACTTTTCATCATCTTCTCCTATAATTCTCTTCCTCCGCTTCGGATTCTGATGAGCTATTACACTAAGAGGTTTCTCCAAGTAATATTCCCATTATGACCTTCTTAGTGAATTTTATTAAGATATGACCCATAATAACTCAAAATTACGGAAATTGTCGGAATGCAACGGAACCAAAGCCAAGTTGTGCGGAATGGATCCTGATGATGAACGATGCAAGTCGAGCCCAATAAAACCCCTCAATATCTCTCGAACGCTCTTTCACCTCTATCTGGCTACTCTGGTAGGCATAACACTCAGTAATGTAATAATGTCCAAAAATGGGGACATTACAGAATATCTTACTTGCTGATATAAACTGTTATCTATTGCTGCAAATTAGGGATAGCAAGCTTAACTTGTTGATCCATAATAACATATATCATTGCAAGTTGTATTTTCTTGTGTCTTGGGCAGGTACAATCATCCGGAGAAGTAATATACCTTTGGGGCAACAATTACTTGACTTACAAGGCATCTCTTCCCACTTTTCATTCCACTTAGACTTGACCTCTAGGGGATTCACTTCCATTTCTCTCCATCTCCATCTCAATCCCCCTAGGGTCACCGGGATCACCTCTCTAGAGTGACCTAGTTACCCTTGACGTGCGAGACCTACATTGAGGTGACATTAGGTGTAGGATTCCCAAGTGGTAGCACTTGTTTTGTGGTTGGGTCGGTCTTTTCCCAACCTACAGCTTGTGCTATAAAAGGCCTCTGTCATAGGATTGAGCTGGAAATATGTATCTAGCTTCTATACCCATGCTCTGGTTGTGCTCTTGCTAGACCCATCAAAGGATGGAATGGATAGTTTTCCCAGATTCTATGCTAGATCTTTGTTTTGTTGCCCCCTTATGTGATCCCTTGGTCTATTCCTGTATCTGATTATGCAGAAGTCTTGTGGCAACATGGCTACCTGAAACTCATCACCTAGAGCTTGATACTCTCTCAAATAATCTTGAAAAGTTTCACCTGGAACTTAGTTCCCTTGATTCTCCATTTGTTGGTTTCCCAAGTGTTAGAAATTGGTAAAGATAACAAGAATCTACTTTTTTTTTTTTTA
>JZKD02S0272420.1:162583-175255 GCA_000966675.3 Picea glauca
CACAGTTCATTAAATGCATTCTTCAGTTTGATTATCACACAATTAATCATGCTTATTTTCTTTAACTATTTTTTCTTTGTAATCTTTAATCATTTATTCAATTAGGGTCGTTACAGGTGAGTTTCAAGATCAAGGCAGCCAACTTTCTTTAGGAAGAAGTAGGGTCCGATATAAAAATTCGAACCAACACATAAACATAAATTTAGGACGGTCATAACTCAAGCAAAGGGTTTCATCAATAAACAAAAAGATAAAGTCAATAGTCAAGTCCTTCTTTAATGGCAGTTTGTCCATATGAGTCTCACGATATAACTTATAATCTTTTATCATCCTAGCATATGTGGAAGGCTTTCTTCTTGACTGCTCCTAGGTCACATGGACTATCCCAGGAGAGAAGAAAGTCACACATCATCTCGGCTTGGTACTTAAACAACGAAACTTCCTGGTCCCAGAACAAGATGCCCCAAAACACATCTGGGGGCCCTAGAATATATCTAGGGGCTTAACCACCAAGGTACACAACCAAGGATCAATCCAAATGATAAGAAAGGATTCCCTGGAACACATACAGGGGCCCTAGAACACATCTTGGGACTTATATCATCAAACTGCTTGGTCCCTGACCAAGAACCCCAGGAGTGTACTGGGGGCCCTAGATCACAACCAGGGTCTCTGACATCCTCTCGGGGAATGGCTCTTGCAGCTACATTAATTTTAACACTCCCTCTCAGCAAAAGAGGCATTCTAAGGAACAACAAGCTTGTCTCGAAAGTACACAAACTTTGTCAACGACAAGGACTTGGTCAATATATCTGCAATTTGTTCTGCAATCGGAACATACTGAATACTGAGAATGTTCTTTTGCATCATGTCTCAAACATAGTGATATCTCATCTCAATGTGTTTCGATCTATCATGAAACACAAGATTCTTGGAGATCTTTATACAGCTCTGGTTATCACAGTGAATTACCGTGGGTTCCAGCTCAGTATTGAACAAATCCGAGAGTATCTTTATGAGCCACACTGCTTCTCTACTAGAAACACTTGCAGCAATGTATTCTGTCTTTGCAATGATTTGGACTATGGAGCCCTACTTCCTACTGGCCCAGGAGATCATAGCTAAACCCAAACTGAAACAATATCCGAAAGTGCTCTTTCGATCCACTGCACTGCCCATCCAATCTGAATCCGAATAGCCATGAAGCATTACACCTCCACTAGAAGTGTATATGAGCCCATAAGCTATAGTCCCCCGGACATATTTGAGAATATGCTTAGCAGCAACCATATGATTGTGTTTTGGATCACACATAAATTGACTGGGGGCATTCACTGCATAACAAATGCCTGGTCTAGTGTGTACTAGATACATCAAGGACCCAATGATCTGTCAATATACTGTAGGGTCTTCTGGATCTGAACCTGTAGCTTGATCATGTAAATTCTTCAGGTTAGAAATCGTAGGTGTGGTCATGGACTTACAGTCCAGCATCCCAAATCTGTGAAGCACATCAATTGCATACTTACTTTGTGAGAGAAAGATCTCACTAGGTTTTTTCCACACCTCTAAACCAAGAAAGTAATGCATGAGACCCAAGTCCTTCATTTCAAACTCTGCTGACAGCTCCCTCTTAGTCTGAGCTATCAAATGTTCCTCTCCAATAAGGAACAAATCATCCACATATAAATCCAATATAACAGGATGATTCTTCACAACCTTTATATAAAGGTTAGAATCTGCTATACCCTTGGAGAACCCAAGACTCTGAAGAAAACTGTCAATTCTTCCATACCAAGCTCTCGGAGCATGATTCAATCCATACAAGGATTTCTTGAGTTTGCAGACATGGGATTCCTTCCCATGGATCACAAATCCCTCAGGGTGCAAAAATATCATCATAATCAATTCCCTCTTTCTGAGAGAAACCACGAGCCACAAATCTAGCTTTGAATTTTTCAACACTTCCATCTGTTGCATGCTTTATTTTGTAAATCCATTTAGAGGTCACTGCTGATTTTCCTTGTGGTCTTGGGACCACTTCCCATACATCATTCTTCAATATTGATTCATACTCTTCTACCATGGCATCCTTCCACACTTTATGCTTGGAAGCCTCATCAAAAGTGGAAGGTTCTAGTCAATCACAAGATTCAACTGAGCTATCAAACCTGAGTACTTATTTGGCTTCTTGCTTTCTCTGAAAGTACCTTTAGGTGTTGCATGTTTTTCTGCTTCCTTTAAAATTTCACGGCACCAAAATGGCTTCCTTTTGATAGGAGGTTTCTCTAGGGGAAACTTAACAGAATCCATTATGGGATCCACTGAAGGATCTCTGGCCTCTTCCCTCTGCTCATCTGAAAGTTGTGAATCTGAAGGCTCTGAAGTTGGAGCTTCATGCTCCTCTGCATCACAAGGAAGTTCTCTAGAACGACAAAAGGCAGCTTCTTCATGGAAGGTCACATTTCTACTGACCTCTATGTATTTTTTCCTTGGCACATAGATTCGATAAGCTTTCGAGGTCTCACTGTACCCCACAAAAGTGCCCTTATTTCCAGAGGATTAGAATTTAGTCCTCTTTTCTTTTGGTACATGAATGTAAACAAGACTACCAAAAATTCTCAAGTGATCAACTAAAGGCTTCTTCCCCATGAATACTTCTTCTAGAGTTTTCTCTTCCAAGGCTTTATGGGACACCTGTTCTGAATAAAGACTACAGTACTTGCAGCTTCGGCCCAAAGAGATAACAGAAGATCCTGATCATACATCATAGCTCTGGCTGCCTCACAAATTGTCTTGTTCTTTCTTTCTGCAACCCCATTTTGCAAGGGATTATAAGACACGGTCAACTCCCTCTTAATCGCAGAAGCTCGACAGAGATCATCATACTTGTGGGAGTTAAGCTCTTCTCCATTATCTGTTCTGAAACACGGATATGTCTACCTGTCTAATTCTCAACAAGATTCTTAAAATCCTAAACTTTACTAAAGGATTCATCTTTAGTTTTCAGAAATAAATCCAGGTTTTACAGGAGCAATCATCAATAAAAATGATATAATAAAAACAACCATTCATGGACGGAGCAGTCATAGGTCCACAGAGATCAGAATGAATAAGATCTAAGATACCATTAGTTTTTCTATTACTGCGAGGGTAAGCTTTGTTTGTATTTTTACCAAGAGCATTGCCTCTACAAATACTATCATGCTCAAAAGAAAAAACTGGCATACCTCTTACCATATTTTGCAAACCTGGGAGAGCATTATAGTTTGAGGTGTCCAAACGTTTTGTGCCATAGTTCACAGGGGTTGATCATCTCATGAGGTAATGCTTGAATAACTTGACCAAAGACTTTGTAAAGTCCACCTACTTGAACTCTGACTATCATGGTTGAGCTCATACTTTCATTTGAGGGCCACATAAGAGCCTTTCCTTTGGAGAAGGCTACTGTGTACCCTTTACTTTCTAGAACTGCAACTGAAATAAGATTTTTCTTTAAACCAAGAACATAAATAATTTCTTCAACATGAAATACATTACCTGACTGAAGTTGAAAAGATGTTGATCCAACTCCTTTGATGGCATAAGTGCCATCATCTCCCAATTCTACCTTCACATTGAACTTCTTATCTCGATAGTTCAAAAGGTTTTGTTTGAAGCCTGTCATGTGCTTGGAGGCCCAACTGTCCACTAACCATATTTCTTATGATTTGGTGACAGCACTGGAGAGAGTTCAAATAAGATAACTCTCGCTATGCTACTCTTGTTCTTTAGAGGCAGTTCTGGTTCTCTTTCTTTCTTCCTCAGTTGCAACTGAAGCATGGAACCTACCTTTTTGTTTCTGCTTTGAAGGAGGGTTCCTGCAATCTTTTGCATAATGACCTAGCTTGTTATAGTTAAAGCATCTTACTTTAGACAAATGAGAGTGAGGATGAAAGTTCTTACATTGAGGTTTCTTACCTTTGCCTTTATGTTGAGGAAACCTCTTCCATTTCTTGGCTTTGGCAGAAACAACATGGTCTTTCACAGTGGAGGGTTTATTTCTACTTTTAATTATGCCCTCTTCGTCCAAGCAATCATGCCATAATCTCTCGAAGTTGGGTTGAACTTCTCTTCCATTTACAGATGAGAGAAATGTCTCTCATGATTCTGGAAGACCATCTATTGTTGTTGGTACAAGGTCATCATCATCTACTGCAACTCCAATTGTTGCAAGTTGATCTCTTGTTTGGCCAATTTTGGAAAAGAAGGCAGAGATGGTTTCATCCTTTCCCATCTTTAATGTACGTAGTTGTTTCTTCAAGGTCCTCTTTTGAGTTGGGGCCTTCTTTACATACAAGTTGGCTAGGGCATCAAAGCATTCATTTGATGTCCTTAGGTGAGCAATAAGAGGCATCATACTATCTTTAACTGAGTCAAAAATGACCCTCTTGGATTTGGCCTGCCTCTTCTTATAAGCTGCTCTTCCTGCATTTGTAGCAAGTTCTTCCACTACCCTGGTAACCAACTCATCCAAGTCACTTTCTTCCAGGATATTGAAGACCCTAGCCTTCCAGGCATTGAAGTTTGAAGCCCCTTCAAGCCTATCTTCTGCTTTGACTAAAAATGAAGCCATACTTAAATCTGTTTACAGTAGAGATTTGATACAAAACAAACTTATTGTTGATCTGAAAAAGAAACCCTTAATAGAGGATCTACGCAGACTCAAAAGTCTGCCACAATTGAGCTCCTTTCACACCCTAAGCTCTAATACCATGTTAGAAATTAAGGGCAAAACAATAGGCTATCTAGAAACAAAAATATTTTTATAATTTTCAAACCATTAGCTACTGCAATTTAAGATCAAAAAGGCATTTAAAATATTTTGATGCATAACCTAACAACATGAGTAAATAAATAGCAGACATAATTCAAATCTGAGTATTACCATAGCTGTAGAAGAGGAACAAATGTACCTAATACCAAAGTGGATAACAGAAAAAAATAAGGCAGCACAGCAAACCATTAAGGCGGTATCTTCTGACCACAAGGGCGACACAAGCAACCTCAATGGAAAGAACAAAAACAATCACAGCTAACAAAGCTAACCCCACGGCAGGCAGGAAAGACATTAACAGTCCAAAACAACAAACACGATTAATTTCGTCTAGCAGGGATAGACCCATGGCAGGCTGGCACACGCAAGAGAGACCTTAGAAAGACCTTGTAAACCTATCCAGAAGAGTCGCAGCAAACCTCAGTCTCAACATCAACTTGGAGGAGGTAGATAGCATGCATCAAGCGTGTGTAAGGAGAGGGAGAGACCACTCCTTTATATAGATTGTAGGTAGGTAAGGTAGGGCTAACATATTAGTCCACTTGCCATAGCTTTAGGGTTAGGTTAATAGCTAACAATAACAAATAATATTTTACCAATTAAAATATCAAGTGGTAAATCAAAATAGACCACAAGTAAGTCAACAAGGTAATAAATCAAATCGATAAGGTGGGTTTCAAGATCAAGGCGGCCAGCTTTCTTTAGGAAGAAGTAGGGTCCAATATAGAAATTTGAACCAACACATAAACATAAATTTAGGAGGGCCATAACTCAAGCGAAGGGTTTCATCAATAAATAATAAGAAAAAGTCAAAAGACAAGTCCTTTAATGGCAGTTTGTCCATATGAGTCTCACGATATAACTTATAAGATTTTATCATCCTAGCATGCATGGAAGGCTAATGACATGATCATGCCTTTCTTCTTGACTGCTCCTAGGTCACATGGACCATCCTGGGAGAGATAAAAGTTACACATCGTCTCGGCTTGGTACTTAAACTAAGAAACTGCCTGGTCCCAGACCAGGATACCCCAGAACACAGTTGGGGCCCTAGAATTTATATAGGGGCTTAACCACCAAGGTACACAACCAAGGATCAATCCAAGTGCTAAGCAAGGATTCCCTGAAACACATCCAAGGGACCTAGAACACATCTAGGGACTTATATCATCAAACTGCTTGGTCCCTGCCCAAGAATCCCAGAAATACACTGGGGGACCAACTAGGGTCTTTTGCCATGGCTCTAACTGCTTGTTCCCAGACCAAGAACCCGAGGAGTGTACTGGGGGCCCTAGATCACAACTAGGGTCTTTGCCATCCTCCCAGAGAATGGCTCTTGCAGCTGCATTAATTTTAACAATAACAGTTAGAAGTCAACAAATAGATATGTTAGAAGATAGTGAGTGTTGTTTACAGTGCTGGTATATATATCAATGTTAGCAAGCTGCATATATATCAGTGTTAGCAGGCTGCATTTATATCAGTTAGCAGGCAACAAATATTTTTGTTAGAGGGAGCAAAATACACCCACAGTGTTGGTGTATATCAGTCCAGAATAGACAAAGAAGAAGCACCTAGGCAGCGCATAACTTCTTCCTCTAGTGTTGGTTGATAACAGAAGAATAGGACAGCAAGGCTTCTCAGTATTCTACAGGTCATACAATCTAGTCTAAGTCGTCTTGGCAAGCTCATTTACGAGAAGAGTTTCATGATGGATATTTGTAAGTGATCATATATTATTAATGCAATAAAAGAAGATTGTTTGTTGGGGTCTTTCTCCCTGTATAGGGTTTCCCCAGGGTACATGTTTTGTGATCTTGCATGCTGGTAAATTGTTATGATTATTGTTGTTCTGGTTTATGAATGATGTTAAGATAAGTTCAAAGTATAGTCATAATTTAAAGAATTATTTATAGTTTACAATCAAGCTCAAAATTTAACATGGTATCAAAGCTTAGGGTGTGAAACAGCTTGTTGAAGTGTAGCAATAGGTACACACAGATCCAAGCGAGCTTGATCAAGTTTCCAGTGTGAGGTCCATGGCATCCTCCATTTCTGTCAGGGTTGAGGATAGGCTCAAAGGAGCTTCCCACTTCAATGTGTGGAAGCTCAAGATAATGAATATCTTGCAGGAGCATGATCTTGAGCAGTATGTGACCACAGTGATGGAGAAACCCACCTTTAATGTAGGAAGAGCGGCCTTCAAGAAGAGTCAAGCTAAGGCCAATCGAATTATCTTTGACTCAGTCAAAGACAATATAATGCCAACAATGACTTCATTAATGACTGCCAAAGACTGTATGGATTGTTAAAATATTGTGTAACTGCAAAGAATATTCTTATCCCCTTTTGTGGATAAAGATAAAATATATTTATTATTGATTAGATCAATCTCCTTTTGTGGATTGATGATGTCGGGTATTGTAAATGACCAAATCCCCTTTTGCGGATTGGTCAAACCCTAATTGTAATAGGATAAATAAAAAGACGGCCCTAGAATATATTAAAGGTGGTTATAACCACCCAGAAGAAGAAGTCGGCCCTGCCAGTGAAGAGACACTTCAACACGTGCCAGAATTGTATAAATAAGAGAGACCAGTGCCTCATTTAGATACACTCAGCTCACTCATCTAGTGCGCAAGTATTGAAGGAAGCTGTAGTTACTAGTTGCTGGAAGAAGGAAGGAGAGAGATGCACATCTTTGGGAGAGGAATTTATGTATTGCTTGGTTCATTGTCTTGGCATTGTATTGGCTATCTATATTAAGGAAGTTTTGTTGGGTTTTCTTCCCCTTGAGGGTTTCCCAGGATAAATGCTTGTGTACTCTTGTGATTGTGTTTCTCTCAATGATCCTATCTATGTTATTGTTATCTAGTAAATTGAAAGTAACCTAATAATAGCAGAAAATTTAACTTCAATAGCATGAGGTCCATGGCATCCTCCATTTTTGTCAGGGCCGAGAATAGGCTCAAAGGAACTTCCAACTTCAATGTGTGGAAGCTCAAGATAATGAATATCTTGCAGGAGCATGATCTTGAGCAGTATGTGACCACAGTGATGGAAGAACCCACCTCTAATGTAGGAAGAGAAGCCTTCAGGAAGAGTCAAGCTAAGGCCAAGCGAATTATCTTTGACTCAATCAAAAACAATATAATGCAAACAATGACTGCCAAAGACTGTATGGATACCTTGGTAAATCTGTATGAGAAACAGGCACCAAATCATAAGAGGACACTTAAGCACAAGTTTAAGTATTTGAAGATGGAGAAAGATGAATCAGTAGCATCTTTATGTTCTAGGATAGCCCAGATCAGAGATCATCTTTTGGTCACAGGTGTCACAGTGGATGATGATGACTTAGTGCAGGCCATATTTGATGGTCTTCCTTCTTCATTGGAGACTTTCTTATCCAGTGTGAGTGGTAGAGAGATTCATCCCACGTTTGAGAGATTGTCATGATTGCCTCCAAGAGGAGAGACGCACTGCTACCAGGAGCGAGCCAACCAAAGAAGAGCATTCGGCATTAGCATTGTTATCGCACAGTTTGTAGCTAGGTCAAAGGCTAGATGATAAAGGCCAAACTGGCGTAACAGGAGCCTACCCCACCCAATGTCACCACAATGGGAAGGCTCTTTTTATTCAGGGAGGTTAGCCCAAGGGAGACGTCCCCAGTAACCTGGGGTTTTGAAGAGGCCAAGGTATAAAGGTCAAAGTAAAAGTCCCTCCTCACAGGTTACCACCGATATCAGATAGTTCGGCTAATCAGCCAATAATGAAGAGTAGTCCCAATTGATAACACCTACCCGGAACAAAACAACAGCAAAACAATATGTGCAAGCTATGATTCAATGGGTTAGTACTTCATATAACTATCCGATATCAATATATTAGCAATTATACAACAGATATTGACGAAATCAATGTTTATTAAGATAGCAATGTAACGATATCAATTCATCAATAAATATTGAGATGATGTAGCAAACAATGTATCCAATCAATCTCTTACTCAATAAATGCTTTAAAACACTATCTAATTACTTATCAACAGAAAATGTTGCGTCAAGATGGAATAACCAAGTGTGATGTCAGCCCTATTGGGGTTAGTAGTTAGTTAGGGTTTCAAATTATAAAAAATTTGAGAGTTGTTTGAGCACTATCACTTCAACGTTGGAGACCTAAGATCAGTGCCTAAGGGTAAATGGAGTCAATTTAAGAGAGGGCACAAAGGTTGAAGGGAAAAGGCTAAGGACTAGAGGGAAGGGTTCTGAAGTGCTGCAATGGCAGGGCCCCAGAATCAAAACCCTAGGGGAAAGAGGCTCACTCTGGTATTGCTTAAGCAAGGTCTCGTGCTCTTTCCTCCTTCCTTAGGTCAAACTTGGCAAAACGGCTAGCATCAAGACATGAGAGTGAGCTGAGGGAGAGTGTTGCAAAGGCAAGCCCCTATCACTAAACCCTAAGAGTAGGACGGCCCTAGGTGTAGATAACCTAGGCCTGGGACTTCTCCTCTTTCTTGACCTTTAAAAGCTACGGCTAGCACAGGGGAAGAAGCAATAAGAGTGTAGCAATGGCTAGGCTCCTCCTTGCTTCTTTAATGGTTGAATATTTCTCTTTTAGGGGGCATGAAACAAGGACCTACTTGTGTGCTTGTCACCTAGGGTTTTAAAATCAGCAAAGTTTATAAACAAATGCAAGGATATAAGACTACAACCATTCAATTAAGAAGTTTTGTAGAAAAAACACTTACATATCATCATGAAATAGCATTGCAAACCCTAGTTGTAAACCTTCCTTCAAGAGAAATGCCAAAGATGCCAAGAAAATCCTTCCTTCAACAAGTGCGCCTCACTCAAAAGATGAAATACCCAAGTAGGGCGCAAAAATCAGATCTCACTAGGAGAGTGAGTTGTGTGTTATGTCAAAATGAGGATAAAACTCCTCAATATATATTGTATGATGACCTTTAATTAAATTTAGGTCATAAAAATTAGCCGACAAGGCTTTAAAACAAAATCATACTGTTTTTACATTAACGTTTCTTTAAAAACCCTAAATGAGCAAAAAGTGAGACGTCAAGCCCTCCTGAGGGAGACGTTAGGCCCTTTTGGGGCTAGTGCAGCATCTGGAAGCCAAACATTAGCCCTCCTTGGGCTCTTCCAAGCTGCCACACGTGCCAACAACCCTGTCCATCTGCCATACGCTCATGATGACGTCATAAGCCTCCTGGTGACGTCCTGGATCATCTGGGGCCAACGTTTCACTGCAAGTGGGTGAATCCCCCTAGGCCTGGCTCAGCCAAAGTGTCCCTGATGGAACGTCCTCTTCTTCTTTGGTGCAAAACCTCGGTCAAACACCGTCCTGTCTCTGCCCCTCTAATGGGGTTTCAACAACCATCTGATGGGCTCTTCAGCCCCATGGAGGTCCAAACTGATCATCTCCCCATGTGTACCGGTCCAAGTGGTACCTGTCCGTCGAGCATGGTCCTGCACATTGAAAACTTCACCCTCCATGGGCTCATTAGTCACAGGGATCATAGCAATGTCAATCACATTTCATCATTAGTATTATTAAACATATGCATGAAAACCCTGATATATCATTCAACAGCTCAAAGACGTTACAAAATCCTACAATACAAATTTGAGGAAAATGAGCAAGACAACCTATTGGGCTAGTGTCCATAAGAAAAGGAGAGTTTCCCAAGAGTTTTCATCCAAGCCATGTAAATGATGCGGTGTGGCAAAGGGATGTCTAGACACAGGGTAGAGTGAAAGCCCCAGGGGTGCATGGTTTTATCTATGGGTGCTTTTGTAGAAGGCGAGCTGTACCTATCATGGATGCAAGATTTTTCCAAGCCCCTTTTTCCTTTTATTCTTTTCTTTATTTTCTTTTTGTTCTTTTCTTTTTATCCAAGGACTAATCGGAGGACACTGCCTTGGCGTGGTGACCAGAGCTGATAGTGTTACCCACAAGTACTTTTATAGAAATGATAAGGTTGGCTCGTGATGAGACCCCCTTCCCCTTGGCCATGCAACCAAAGGTCACTGCCCTGGCGTGGTAACCAGATGATGGCAATGTCATGTTGTTAGGTACCCATGAACATAATAGGTTGGCTCGTGATGAGACCCCCTATCCTCGTAATTAGGTCTTGTTTGTTTATTTTTCTTGGGTCCCTCTTGTTTCTTGCTGAGAGTCTTTTTATTGCCTTCTTGGGGATCCCTGGGCGAAGCATCTCAAGGTTTTATTTTTAGGCTTTTATCCTTTTGCCAGCTGCTTTTACCTTCTGGGCCTTTAGCCCCTTCTTCCCACAAGATAAGGTGTAGCCCTACAAACAGATCATCCTAATGCCCGGACAAGGGGAATGGGATAGATGAGCGAGAGATAAGATGAAAAGGTGATAGTATTATGGGAGCGAACGATGGCTCTTTAGAAACCCCCCAGTGGCAAACCAAAACCTATGGGTACAGGCCTGCTAGGGCATCCCGTCAATCTCCCTGTTGGCAACGAAAGTCACTCTTGGATTGCAGCAGGAGCAAAGCCCGACGCCCATCAGTTTTTTGTCACGGTAGTTTTGAATGGGTGATCGAATGGATAGAGACTCGGGAAGATATCACTCTAACTCAGGGACTGGGTCCGACATGTAAGGAACAAAGGAGGTCTTGATCTAACTTCAGTCAGTGGGTTGATTTGAAAATGAGCAGGTTGAAGACTTAGTGAGAGGAGTGGACAAGCTACCTTAGGCAACAGGCCTTTCGGTATTGTAAAAGAAAAACTCTGAATTTGAGATCCTCTGGTTCAAGGCTTCGAGAAACTGAGAGGGGGACTTGACTGGATTCTCCAATTCTAAGTCGTTCAGCGCCTAAGAAAATCACAGAGACCGATTAGAAACAATGCAACTGTTACAGTGATCCAATAACAGTTACAACTCGACTGGATTCTCCAATTCCAATTCGTTCTAACACAGTGTAAACAAAGACATGAAAGAAACTGACATTCATAAGGCAAGAAGTCTCAAGAGTCCAGGCATAACCAGAATAACAGTGCTTCATTAAAGTTTTACAACCAGGAGCCTTGCTCAACCATCGATCCATACAAAAATGGCGAAAACGCCTACATATACTCGAAACAACAACAGCAACACAATCGAGACGCTGCATTAAAAACGTTGTGTCTGCATGGCTTCTGACAATCTACACCTGCAGTCTCTGAATGATCGTGCACCTATGGCAGACGCAATC
Organism: Picea glauca; assembly: GCA_000966675.3. Taxonomy (NCBI): domain Eukaryota; kingdom Viridiplantae; phylum Streptophyta; class Pinopsida; order Pinales; family Pinaceae; genus Picea; species Picea glauca. The sequence goes on from JZKD02S0272420.1 coordinate 174,638, forward strand.
GAACTCCTGGCAGTCCTGTGGGCGAATCGACGTGCTTTAATTCGTCTCCGGACTTTCCCTTTATGGCGGAGGCAATGTCTAACCACCACCAACTACCTTAATAACTGCTTCCTTGGGATTGAGGATGGCCCGGCCAACTCGGCACCTTTGGGACGTAGAGGGCCCCTCGCGCTGCCACCTGGATTAGCTGAACGGCCTGATGAATAGACGTGGAGGCCAACGCGAAGGCTGGGGCGCGTCATGGGAGTGGTGGATGGGCAAAGACGACCATACATAGCCGGAGGGAGAGAGCTGAAGCACTCTTATGACGAGGCACAATGCCGTAGGGAGATGACGGGGAAGTCATAAGGCGACAGGACTGAAGGAGGAGGGGAGGCGAGTTGGGAGATGAAGAACACCTGGCATGAGGTGTCAAGGGAAAATGAGAAAAAGGACAAAGTGTGCCACGAGGATAAATGGACAGGTGACGTGGAGAGAGGGGGACACATGGCAGCTGGTAGGAGGACGATGGACTGAGGAAGGGCCATGCTATGAGGTGAGGTGGAAGATAGGCTGCAGGGGAGAGGTGGCTCGAGAGGTGACATGACGGGGGAGGGACCCACGCTGATTAAATGCAGA
>JZKD02S0272420.1:190898-206650 GCA_000966675.3 Picea glauca
CACTGGCTCAAACCTCCTATCAGGTGGTTTCCCTGGTGGAATCAACCCAAAAACTTGTTGATGTTGTCCCAGCAAATTCCTGATCTCTATATGATACTGTTGTCGACCCTCAGAATCCTTTCGCGGAGTGATCAACCACTCTGCGGGATATGCTACCTCCCCATGTCTAAATATCCTCTCCATCCTCTTGGCTGAAACTGTCCTAGGTGCTCTTGTCGATATACCTCTCAGAACAACCTTCTTCCCGTCATGGTCTCTGAACCCCATCTCCAAGGTTTGGTAATTGGTGGTGATTTTTCCCAAGGTGATCATCCACTGGACTCCCAAAACCACATCTGTGTTAGATAGGTCAACCACATAAAATGTGTCTCTCACTGTGTAGTTTCCTAACTTTATCTCCAAGTCTGGAACTCTATCTAAACACTCCACTATGTGGCCATCTACTACTGCAACATCAAACCCCTCAAACTCCTTTGTCTGAAGTGCCCATCTCGATACCAATGAAGCATCAATGAAATTGTGGGTGGCCCCACCATCTATCAGGGTGATTTCCCGTTGCCCCTGAATAGTCCCTCTGATCCGGAGGGTATCATACCTGGGAATGCCAGAAAGGGTCACTATGACTCCTTTTGCTGGTTTTCGTTTGTTAGCCTGCTCAGGTAGATGTAGAACTACCGAAGGGTGGGCTCCTGCCAGTGTCGGTGGTCTATGGGGAGGTTGCTCCTCTGCCTGTGCTGACTCTTCCTCTAAGATAGTGGATCCAATGTCCTACTCCTCCTCCTCACTGTCCACACTGTCTGCTTCCACCTCAATATAATGAATCTCTCCCTTGCCCATTCACCTGTGGCTTGGGACCCAAGGGTCTCTACAGTTGAAGAAAAGCTTCTTCCTCATAAGCTCTCGCCTCGTCTCATCATCCAACTTCTCCTTGCCCTTCCATTCTCTCTAGAATGGCTTCATGGCTCTATCCTTCTGGGGTACGAAGGGTTTAGAAAAGGGTTTAGTCTTTGGCACTGATTCTGCCAAATATCAAGTGCGTAGGATGGCATCCTGCAAGGTGGGCGGCCTGTATGCCTTCACCCATCCTCTCAAAGGCTCTTTGAGCCCCTCTGTGAATAGCATGATCAGCTTGGGCTCTGATATATCTGTCACTTCCACGACTACCCGCTGAAACTCCGTGATGAACACCTCTGATGTGCCAGTTTCTCTCAACTTGGCTAGATCCCTGAAGTGGATCTCGGGATCCCTCCTGTCAAACCTATCCATGAGTCTCTCTGTGAACTCCCTATAGGAGGTGATGCGACTGTGACCCAATGTCACCAAGCCATGATGCCACCACTCGTGTGCCTCACCCTCCAAGTGTAAGGTAGCGAAACTGATGGCCTCTATCTCAGTCATCTGGTTGATCTTGTAGTATTTGTCTAGCTTCTGTACCCAAGCTCTGGCTGTGCATTTGGACGATCCGTTGAAAGAAGGTATGGTGAGTTTACCAACTTTCCAGATGAAATCAATGTTATGCCCTTGCTGTTGCTGCGGTCCTTCTCTTTGTGGCTCTTTGGGGTAGTTTCTGAGTCTGAGCCCACAATACTCGACTAGGGTCATGTCCTGATGGAAGTCACAGCCCAATGCTGCATACTCCCTCCTGTACTCTGCAATGTCCTCTGCATCAGTGGGCAGCCTCTTTGATATCGGTAATTGTGCTGCTACTGGGGGTGCCCTCTGGAAACTGGGAAACAAAGGTCTGGGAATCATACTCGAAGAAGTGTATGTGTGAGTAGGAGAATGGGGTCTACTACCTGCCCCTGAGTTCCCCTATGCTGCATGTGGGGCTTGTGTGCCCGGGGTGCCCATTATAGCCAATCTATCAACCATCTGTGCCAAGGACTGAGTCATGGCCCGCTGACTAGCTACCATATCGTTGATAACCTGCATGAAGGTTGTCTCTGGCTCCATGGGGGCCTTACCACTGCCCTCTGGTTGCTCATATCTGTCTCCTAGCATCCTCTCTGCCTCACGCTCAGCCTCACGCTCTGCCCTTCTCTCTGCTTCCCTGTGCGCCTCTTCCTCTTCCTCTGAGCTAGGAGGGAAAGGAGGAAAGTCAGGCCTAGACCTTCTTTCCTTGCACCTGTTGTAAGTGACATATTTGTCACCTACGTGCTCACGGTCCTCTGGGTCTTCTGTTGCACTCATCGTCTTTAGTCACAGGCTGGCATGACTAAAGCTCTGATACCACTGAAATGTTCCTAACTTGGCTAGTCTAGGAAATGCTGCTAATGTGTGTGTAGGATCAATGGTTTACAACATATAAATGATCATACAAATAATAAATGCGATAAAGACTGCAAAGTTTATATTATGATATCTCTGGGGAGTACAAATGCCGAATGCGGCTAAATAAAATGAATCACTCGGCTAGATCAAATGACAAAAGGATCTTAGCTGGAATACAACAAGCAAACTAAAAAATAATACTCGGTAATAAATGAGTACTGCGGGGTCGATGGATGAGCTAAAACTGTGGCAGCTCGCACGGTAACTGTTGAAAGTTCGGAAAGTTTGCCCTGGTGGATAAAATTCTCAGAATGGCCTGGAAACTATCCCAAATGGTGCGCCTTGCTCTAGCTCTCAGTCCTGATGACTGACTGGCCCCTCTGCTGGTGTTATGGACCTCGGATGGATCCCCCGGGGGGAAAGCGCCCCTCTCACAGGAAAAATGCGCCCTAGTGATTCCACCGTCGGAATTGACTGAGATGTATCTCAAAATGATCGCCTTGGCCTACTGGGAAATGGGTCGGAAGGGTTTCCCTGGATCTGATCTAATGATCACTCAAGAAACCCGAATGTGTCCACCAAAAGTGTCGCACTCACAACTTTGGAAAATGCGCCCCAGATGATTTCTCCGTCGGAATCTGACGAGAAACCAGGAGAAAGATGTGCCTTGCCTTCCTCTCAACTGGGTAATCTCTGAACTCTCCCTGGATGGGACAAGTCGATCCACTCAACCTCCTCAGGAGTTGTGCCCTCACCCTGGATAAGTGCGCCTTTGCTACTAAACCCTATGTAACTGCTGCTGAAAAATGATGGAAGACCTGTGTGATCTTCCCGGTGACTAGGGTGTGTCTCTTAACACCAAAATCATCCAACTGGTGTCTTCCTCCTGGAATCCACTGAACTATCTCCCCTGAGATGTGCCTCTCTCCTCAATGACAAGTCATAATCTGCATAATAATGAATTAGGTCGCTAACCCTTCTCTTATAGCTTTCCTAAACCCTAATTCACTGTTGAAACCCTAATTCGTTGTTGACTTCTAATTTTAGCTCATCTATTCTATTTTTAGCTCATAATGGCTTAAAAGCGCTTTTAACCACATTTAGTTCAATGTCACTTTCCGAACATAACACCTTTGACTGGAGTGACCTCTAGTAACCCTATTTACCCCTTTTATGGCCCTAGCTATAGTCTAACGGGGTGGTTTAGACCATTAAGCCTCCTCTCTAGAGCTCCTATTTGGAAAGGGACATTACATTGTATGGTCTTAAGCAAGCTCCCAGAGTTTGGTATGACAGGATTGATGGCTTTCTTAAAAGCCTGGGCTTTCAAAAAAGTGATGTTGATGTGAATCTGTACTTTAAGGTAAGAGGGAACTAGCCTGTTATACTAATCTTGTATGTTGATGATCTCTTTCTAACAAGACATGAAGGGCTAATAGTCTGGTGTAAGAGGGAGCTAATCTCAAAATTTGAGATGAAAGACTTAGGCTTGATGCATTACTTCCTAGGATTGGAAGTGTGGCAAAGACAGGGTGAGATATTTCTGGCACAAGGAAAATACACAATGGATGTGTTAAAGAGGTTTGGTATGATGGATTGTAAATCCATGTCTACTCCGATGATTACAAACCTAAGGAAGCTGCATGATTCTGATACAGGCTCATATTTGGTGGATCCCACCATGTTTAGGCAGTTGATTGGATTATTGATGTATATGATCCACACCAAGCCAGATATATGCTATGCAATGATTGCAATGAGTCAATTCATGGCTAAACCAAGACAGAGACACTGGGCAGCAGCAAAGCACATCTTGAGATATCTCAGAGGGACCACTACCTATGGTTTGAGATATACATCCAATGGAGGTTTATTTCTGCATGGGTATGCAGATGTTGACTGGGCAGGAATCCCAGTGGACCGGAAGAATACTTTCGGATACTGCTTCAGTTTAGGATCCGCTATGATCTCTTGGTCAAGCAGGAAACAGGGATCCATTGGATAGAGTACAATAGAGGTTGAGTACATTGCAGCAAGTGATGCTAGCAAGGAAGCAATATGGCTTAGAAAATTGGTTTCTGGGTTGTTTGGTGACAAGCTCGAGATGACGGTGGTTCACTATGATAAACATAGTTGCATGAAACTGACAGAGAACCCAGTATTTCACGACAAGTCAAAACATATTGATATGAAGTACCACTACATTCGAGACTTGGTCCAGAGAAAAATTGTAAAGCTACAGTACATAGCCACGAGAGAGCATGTCGTTGATATCGTGACCAAGCCATCGCCATTGAGATAATTTTTGCAGCTGAGAGGAAAGCTTGGTGTGGCTAAGAATGACTCCCTCGCTGAGAGGCAGTGTTAAATTTGGCAGCATCGACAATCATTCTCCAATGAGAGGCCATATGGGCCACCCTAAGGCTAGCCAGGGAGAATTGGAGAATCAACCAGTCTTCTGAGGTATTGACAAAAGCCAGGGGGAACATACAACCTCTATGAGTCAAACCAAAATCCAGGACGAACGAGATGTTATATGATCTTGTGAGTCTAGCCAAGGCAAAGGAAGAAGTCTTGCAAGTATAAGACAAAAGTCAAGATGTAAGTCTAATGCAAAAGTCAGGGGGAACATACAACCTCTGTGAGCATAGACAGTCTAGTGAAAAATTCAGGGGGAACATACAACCTCTGTGAGCATAGACAGACTAGTGCAAAAGTCAGGGGGAACATACAACCTCTGTGAGCATAGTCAAGCCTTCAGAGCCATGAGCAAAAGTCAAGGCATCTAGCAAAAGTTAGGTTGAACATAAAATTCCTATGAGCTAGAAACAAACAATCTTCCTGATATTGCAAAAGATGTAAATGTATTGATCTAGTGTGTTGGCACGTGTAACACTATCCACCATGAAGAAATTTGAATTGCCATGTATAAGAGTCAAGTTGAATGAGTTGTTAAACTCAAATTGCAAAAGGTCAAGTTGTAAAAGTCGAGTTGCATAAAGTTGCATAGTTGCATAAAGTTGCATAAGTTGCATAGTTGCATGTTGCATGCATGCATGTCATGTGCATACTGAGTTCGTTCGCATGCATTGCCAAGTCACAAGGGCGAGTTGTATTCCTAACTGAAGTGTAAAGTCAAGTTCTAAATTCAAACTAAAGTGTAAAGCTAAGTTATGACAAGCATGCAATCAAACTTCTAATTCAAGCCCTCTCCCCTCTACCTCTCAAATCCTTTATAAGCAGAGGTCGACCCTCATTCTATTCATTGTGTTTTGCAGTGTGAGGGTGTAGGATTAAAAGGCTTTGAGTGCTTGTTTACTGTGTTGATATATATCAGAATAAGAAGGTTGTGAGTGTTGATACATATCGTTTAGAAGGCAGCAGATATAACAGTTAGAAGGCAGAAGATATATCTATTAGAAGACAGCGAGTGTTGTTTACAGTGCTGGTATATATATGTGTTAGCAGGCTACATATATATCAGTGTTAGTAGGCTGCATATATGTCAGTTAGCAGGCAACAAATATTTCTGTTAGAGGGCAGCAAAATACACCCACAGTGTTGGTGTATATCAGTCCAGAATAGACAAAGAAGAAGCACCCAGGCAGCGCACAACTTCTTCCTTCAATGTTGGTTGTGTTATCGCACAATTTGTACTTATTCCAAAGTAAAAAGGTTAAAGGAAGGAAAATTGTCATAACAGGAGATTATCCTATCACTGTCACCTCAATAGGATACCTTTTTCTATTTAGGGTTGATGGCCCAAGGGAGACGTCCCTGGTGACCTGGGGGTTTGAGAAGGCAAAGGTTAAAGTGTCTATGAAAAATTCCCCTCTCACAAGTCACACTGATCAGAAAGTCCCAGGGTTTTAACCAATGAAGTGATGAAGTATTAAGAAGTACCTGCCCAGAACAAAGCAACAAGAAAAGATATATTTTGCAAGTACAACTTGTTAGTACTTCATAAAACCATGGACTTTATCAATAAAAGCAATTGTTGATATATGATGAAGCAAACAGAATTTTATAGAAGCAATGTTTATAAGACAATAGCTTCACAATAAATGCCTTAAAATGGCTTCAGATTGACCAAGAATAATTACTCAACAATAGCAAAGTACTAGCATTTGTCAGAAGCTCATTAGGCAGTGTATTAAACTTTCTCAATTGCTTTTAAGAGCTTTTAGTGCTGCAATAGATGGTTGTACCTTACTTTAGTGACATCAGCAAATAGGTTAGTATATTAGACTATTCTAAGGTTAGGAGTAGTTAGTAGAGAGCTCAAGGTAAAGGTTTTGATAGTAGTTTTTGTCAATCACTCAATAGCAAGGCTTGGATCAGTGTTTTTTTATGGTAAATGGAGTCCTTTTAGGCAGTGGCCAATCCTGAAGGAACAAATGATAATGAGAGAACTAGATACAAGAGGGGTCAATAATTGAAGTGTTGGTAGCCCAAGGCTTCAATCACCAAACCCTAGGGGGAAAATGGCTACTAGGAAGTAGGTAACCCTAGGCCCTAGTAGTTTTCCTCCTTCTTTAGTTCAAAGATGAAGTTGACGATGTCTTAGATGAAGAAAAATGTGCTAGGGTGTTGCAATGGCAAGGCCCTTAGCAAAAGCTTCAAGAAAATCGGTTTTCTAGCATAATCTAGTAGGTGAAAGTTATTAAGGCAAGGACAATAACATGTGCTTTAGCCTCCTAGGGTTTTAAGCTAACAATTTCATAATCTTAGTATAAATGCAAGATAAATATAACTATAACCATTCAATGAAGAAGAATTGCAGAAAATTCACTTACATTCACCAAGAATCATCTAGCAAATAGCCTAGTTGAACACTTCCACCACGAAAAATGCCAAAATAGTCCAAAATAAGCCTCCTTCAAGAAGTGCGCACCAAATTTCAGCCAAGTAACCCTAACTAGGGCGCAAATTTAAGACCTCACACTTGTGTGAGTGAAAGATGATGAAATAATACAAGGGAAAATCACTTATTTATACAGTTACAATGACTAGAATTAGGTCAAAAAGGTCGACATGGCCAGTTTACATGTAATATCCAGTTTTTACATTAAATGACAAATTAAAACCCTAAATCAAGCAGAAAAGGTGACTTCATGCCCCTTTAGGGTGACGTTAGGCCTTTCTAGTGCAACGTTGGCCTCCAGGAGCAAAACGTTAGGCCTCCCAAGGCCTCTAGATCAAGCCACACGTGCCACTTGGCACACAACTTCACCAATGAACCAACACACCACCACTACCCAACACACTCCTGCCCCCACCTGACCAAAATGGCATGTCAAAAGTTTGGGTGCAAGTCCCATGGGATTTGGTGGAACAAATGCCACTCAGATTTGACACCTAAGCCGAAGGAAGTCTGTGTTATTCGGTGTAGTCCCTCACCTCAGGGCATGTTTCAAAAAAGAAATTTCCAAACACACACACACGTACGTATGAAGATCAACAAATCCAAGAGCCAATGGGGGGCACACCAGAACTCATGGCCTACATAATCCAGGAGCACAAACATATCTTCTTTGACTCCAAGCGAAAGAAAATATATATCTTTGTTAAACAGGTTAATCCTAGCTGAAATCTAGAGAGCCAAATCCGATTCGAATGTACAACCTCTCTTGGGCTAAAAGATTATGGTGTCTTGTGAAAATTTGCGCAACAACGATGTTTTTACAAGTGTTAGTCTGATCACACCCCAAATGCCCTGCCAACCTGCTAGATCATCCAATTGTCTCCAAACAAAATCTCCTTCCAATGAAGACGAGAAATAAATAGCAAACTCTATTCAGAAGCAATCTAGGGCCAAAATGATCTGAAAACTGGACAATTCCACAATGCATGCTTAATTGTTTCACATTTATTGCAGACAATAGAACATCCATTAGTAAAACCAAAGCAAGTAATCCATCCTTGACTGCAAGAATATTATGAAGAACCAACCACCCCAGTCTGCGTATATTAAAGGAAGAATAATACTTTCACATTCCTTGACAATAGTCCACGGACCACCTTACTTCAAAATCAAAAACAATCTAGTTTGTGTATAGACTTTCTGTAATCAGACCAGTTGACTAACCTTAGCATAGAGTTCCTTGTGTTGAACTTTCCTATAACTTAGTCACTGAGATTATTGCCAATAATTTCACTTTAACCAGAAATTACACTTGCTGATATAAAATCTGAAATCATGCAATTAACCTACGGCTTTATTATGGGCTTTCAAGAGAAATTACAGCAGCAAGAAAAACAAAAATTTCTTACAGAAATTTCTAGCAACCTTCCTCTCTTCTCTCAGCTAAAATTGGCCCAACAAATATGATGTACGGCCCAGCTACAACACGCCCAATACGTCCCATCAAGTACAACAGATGTACGTCATATGTACGGCCTGGATAGCTGAAGTAATTTGACCCATATTTGGTCTTCTTCTCCATGCAGAAAATGCCCAGAAATCGGCCTGCTGAAGGCTGTTGTCTTTGGACTGAGTTCGGCCTCCCTTTGTTGTCCAGAATGGTCCTGAACAGACTTCCACTAGCTGCTCCAAACTAGACCAAGACTTGCCCTCTTCCTCAGTTGCTAGCTCACTTCCTTCTCTTGCCCAAGCGCCCCTCTTCCTCTCACTTGTTCAACCTCACAAATGAGAATGCATGTCCTCTCACCCTCAACCCCCTCTTTTATCTCATCCTCAACCACCTTTTATGCCTTGATCTGTGTGCCAATGCAACCTCCAAGGCCCCAAGGAGGTGTCCCCCCCTTGGTTGGACCCCACAGTCCACTCATAAGCCCATGAGGTGAGCCCTAATAGGCCTAAGCCCCACAATCCACTCAAGACTGAATTTTTGTTGATTGCCTAAGTTAGACTTAGGCTAAGATAATAAGGCTGATCTGGGGTGTTTTATGTGTCCATCAGCTAGCCTAGGACACATAGGCATAGCTGAGACACCTACCGAGCTACAAAAAACTAACACCTTGGAGCGATAATCCATAAAAAAATTCCTATGCCAGTGCTACAAAATGGTCCTAGGAACTTCCATATTCATCATAAAACAACAGCCTTCCAGAATCAACTAATATAATGCAGTAAAAGAAGACCAGTCAACAACCTGAAGCCAATGAGATTGATTATGTTGTCACGAGGATAGCCATTCTACTTTTCTCTTATCAGTTATCCCACGAAGCATCCTGTTGTCGTCCTAATACACACTTGCAAACGTGAGCAAAGTCCAGCTCACTTAGTGTGTCCTTGGAGGCACAATGCCTAGGTTCACAGTCCACACTGTCACCTTGACTGGAACCTCTTCCTTCTAAGCTTACTCCTAGGGAAGCCAAAGGGGGTAGACCCTAGTTACTAGATAGGATTTAACTTTAAAGTTCTAGGAGTTGGTTTTAATTTGTTAAATGGTTTGGGGGGAATACTAGCTTATGATGCTAAGGCAGCAAATGCAAAGTGCAAGATTAAATATGACAAGCAAGTCCTTCCCTAAGTCAACTAAGACTAGTGCCTAAAGGTTGGGCAAGGGGTCAACTAAGTTTGAGGGAGTTTAGTTACACAAGATTACAAGTAAAAGATATTTAAAACTATCCCACAAATAAAGAATTAGAAACGTTACAAGGATACAAGATATACACAAGATACAAATAAACAAACTTAAAGATGCTAAAGTGTGAGACTTAAGAGATATCAAAGATAAGATTAATCACATATCACATAAGGCCAAGCATGCCCCAATAGCACTCACTCTATTGGACTGCTTTTCAATGGCAACCACTAAAGCACTCAAGATTCAAGAAGATGATGCCTCCCAAATGGGATACTCAACTTCTTCTTGAATCACACCACAAGAGCATAAAGTAAAGATGTAAATACTTGGAAAGTTAATGCTCAAAAACTAAAACACTTAGATATTCAAACCGCAAGATTGCATGAGAGATTGATGAAAATAAAAAGTGCTTGCAAGATAGGCTTCTAAACAATCATCTAAAGATACCCAAGAATAAAGATTGTCTTGGAGACTAAGTGGTTAGGAGTTGTTTAAAGATTAAATAAATTTTAATTGCCCTCCCCCTAACTAAGTGTTTGAACCTTAGACCTCCTCCTCCTATTTCCAAATAGTTGTCGGGTGCTCAAGATAGTAAGGCAACGAGGCCCACCCTATCCTCCATGGTCATCCCTGACAGTGAGAGTATTTTCCGGAGAGGACACACACCTAGTGCGCCACGAGACAGTCCTCTGCCACTACCCTCCGTTGTTTTCCTCAAACCCGTTTTAGATGGTGAAGATGGTGGAATTAAGTTGTCCTAGTTGGTCTAAAAAGTTGTTATGACTTATGGGTAAGTCTTAAGGTGTGTTGTGAGTGTTTTAGGTGACTTTTAGGTGCCCAAAAATAGTGATTTATGCTCAAAACCGAAACTTAAAATGATTGTTGTAAAGTGTGATGCAGATTAAAGAAAGTGAGCATAAACACAACTAAAACATATGAGAGAGCTGAAATTGAAACATCTATTCCATCATAATTTACTTAACCATGTGTGAGTATGAACTTGAAAGAAAAAGAGCAAGTAAATGACAAGAACGGCTTGTCAACAATTATAACAAATGAAGAAACTTATAACCACTTAACCATGTGTGTTATTGCATATATGAAATGTGTTAAGTGAATAAAAGACTTGCTGAAAATGAGATTTAGATCCTACACCATTCACATATCCATAATCAAAATGAAAGCATAAGAGTTATGTGTGCCCAAGAAATAAGAAAGATATATGTTTAACCATGTAATCTACTCCATTTGAGACACCATGCTAAAGAGTGAAATGTTTGCAAGAATAGAACTTTGAGCATGTAAATGTAGATGTGTCTTAAGGGCTTAAACTAAGATGATAAGATATAGATGATTACTTTAGAACATATTAATCCATTTGAAACATATAAACCATCAACATATCTATAACATCCTAGCCATATGATTTTGGGGGTTACTCTCCAAAGGTGTAGGCAATTATTTATTAAGCAAAAATTTAAAATAGAGCAAACCACTCACAATGGCACAAGGTGGAGGCAAGTCTACCAATGTTGTGTCAAAGAGGGTTGGAAATAAAAGACTTAGATGATTATTATTAGGCTAGCCACACAACCTTGTTTTATGGACAAGTGGGGCAAGAAATAAAAATGTCTTAAAAAAAAACTAAAAACTAACCCAACGATTTTGGGGGGTTGGCTTGGCCAATCACTCTCCCAAGGTGTAGGCAACTAAAGCTTGCTGAAAGGAAATAAAAGAAAGCAAAAAGGGTACAAGAGAATGCAAGCCTCAAGGGAACTTCCCGGGGGCTTGCTACAATGCTAGAAAAATAAGAGAAAGAGAAGGGGAAGTTTACCCAACTATTGTGGAAGTTTTTGTGGTGTTGTATGGATGAATTTGAGCAGCATATCCCCTTATTTCTGGTAAGAACCTGTAAAAACCAGCAAGCAAAAGTTTGTTGGAAATGTTGCACAACACAACAAAGTTAAGAAAAATTTATGTTTTTTATGCAGAAATTTTTCACATAAAATCTCCAAGTTAAAAGTAAAACTATATGACCTATCTAACATGGTTACTAAACTAAAATATAGATGGAATGATTGTAGAAATAAAAGACTAAATAAGCTAGGAGTGTGAGAAGGCTTTGAGGGAAGACTCGTGCTTGAGGCTTTCCCAACAATCCCTTTGAAATAACCCTGCAAGACTCAAGACAAGATGTGAAGCATGGAAATAGATAACAAACTTGAATAGACTAACAATATGAAATACTTCAAACCCTTAGCTATCCAACAAGTATAAATTAGCAAGAATACTCTTTGTTAATCTACTCTAGTAAACTAATTTACCAAAGATCTACTCAATACCATACAAGAAACTTGAACCACAAAGTCACCTCATGTGTAAGAATGCAGCAAGAATACTCTTGGTGTTTCCAAAATCCTCCAAATCTTTATTAATCCAAATGAGAGTGTTGCAGCAACAAGTTGCTCCAAGACTCTCAAGAGCATATGAGTGAAATGGCAAGATAGCAAGAGCAAGAGAGTGAGATGAAAATCCAGTATAGTAACACTAGCTCAACGAATGGTGAGTGAAAGAGTGAGGAGAGGTTTCTTTTATAGTCTAAGAGGCAAGGTGAAGGCACTTGGATGAGCTCCATGTGTCAAAACCCAAGCAAAAATGTGAATCTCAAGGAAAGGAGGCGCACCACTTCTAGGGTTTTGGTAGGGAAGATGAGTGGATAAGTGAGTTGGAACGTGGGGGGCACTAAAGGGTGAGGTGTTAGGTTAGGGAGGGCTCACCACTCAAAAGAGGGGCCCCACAATCAATTAAAATAACTTTCCTAAGGTTTGGGTGTGAGGGGGGCGCAATTTTCCCCTAGGGCGTGAGGCAAAGTTAGAGTGGGTGAGTTAGGGGGTGTGAAAAAGGTGGTAAGGTGGGTTGGGTAGGCTAGGGAGGTCTTTTCTTGCTTTTTTCCATCTCAACATTTACCCTTTAACTCTACAAAATTTTGACATTTCAGCAATGTCACTTAGCAATTAAAATTGTTGTTTTCACTGACTTTGACTCCGGGTGGACAAATGCATAGCAAAACTTGTCCGACTGAGATGAAACTTGGTCCATGGGTGTAGGAGGTGCCTTTCCATTTTATTTGAGCACAAATACCCCTATCAAAAACCCAAAGACCCAGTTTTTACAATAATTGTTCAAAAACATTTAATTAATTAAATAATTAAAATCTCAACCTGAGGAAAATTAATTAAATTTAATTAATTAATAAAAACCTATCTAGACTCGATGAAATTCCGCGAAACTTTCTACAATGTCTAACATGGTCATTTACATTATTCATAAACAATAGCTATCAAAGGATGGGACCATTAGAACGCCGTTCACCACTTTGGAGGAATTATTGCAAGTGTGAGGGAAAAACTCATGGGAAATCAACCAGGCTGAAAAGCCCAGTTGATAACCTGAGGATAAAAAACCCTCGGTGAAAAGAACTCTCCCAATGAAAACATTCCAAGGTACCTGACCTAACTATGATCCATGCAGACTTATTATATTATTAACCCACGCAGGGGTGCGGAAATTTCGTTTACAAAATTTTGTGCTTGAGGCATAAATTGCCCAGTAGAACCAAACTGTCCTCAACATACTTGCATCTGATGATGCATACTTCATGGCACATGGAGTTGACCCCCTAGTTGAATAGGTGGTCAACACATCCCACATATGAAAATCTTTCTTCATCAAGAACTTTCATATTAAAGACGGAAATGACACAAGTTATCCTCTATCAATGGCGAAAGCCCATATTGAGCATGCAACCAAATCCCATTCCCAAAAATAGTCCAAATAATCACAACACAAATGTTTAGACCCAACTTCCAAGCTTTCCCTATTCTCTTAATATCACTGGATCTAAAGATATTAAAGCATTCAGTCGCATTGACTATGTCATGGATTCCCAAGTGACTAAACAGGCCATTGACATGCATGGAATTTTGAAGGTGAAACAGCATTAGTATCGGTTAATGGGTGCTACCACTCGTGGCTCAAACAACCCATTTAATTGCTAACATAGGCCTTTGAGTACATATATCAATCATGCCAAGCCTTCCTTACTTTTTGGGAAAAGTGAAAAGGTTCTAAGAAATCAAAGGCATAACACATTTCCCGCTATGCTTTACCCAAAGAAAGCGTCGAAGAATATCTTCCATCTGCTTGCACTCTTCAATAGAGGGATAGAGACAACAAGAATAAAAAACATGGCTAGCTAACAATATTTCATTCATGATAGTGATGCATCTTGCAAGGGGAATGTCGTGGTCTGCCTAATAGTAAATCATGCTTTCAAATTTCTGCAAAATTCAATCTCAAAGAGGCTCTACAGACACATCAACTCCAAATGGCATTCCTAAATAATGAACAATATGCCCTAAAAAATAAATTTTCAATTTTGATTAAACCAAGAAAGAAAGTCTTCTTGGTAGATGATCACAGCCTTTGTCTTTTCTTCATCATTTATGGCTCCAACAACCATAGCAAAAATGTCAAGACAATGCATTGTATGCGTTATCGCGCAATTTGTACTTGCCCAAAAGCCAAAGGCAAGTGAAAAATAAATTGGCGTAACAGGAGGTTGTCCTATCACTGTCACCTAAACAAGACACCTCTTTCTCTTTAGAAGTTGTAACCTAGGGGAGATGTCCCCACTGACCTGGGGGTTTGAGAAGGCTAAGGTAAGACTATCAAGAAAATCCCACCCCTCTCACAGGTCACTTTGATCAAAGTTTCAAAGGTTTTAATGAGATGAAGCAAACTAATATTTAAGTGTACATTCCCAAAACAAGACAACAAGAAAAATACTATTTGCAAGTACCATATGATGTTAGTGCTTCATAAAACCATAGACTCTGATAAAAAGAACAAGCTGATATAAAAGTTAAAGCAACAAAAGTATTTATAACAGCAATGTATACATAGCAATAGCTTCACAATTATGCCTCAATAGAGCTTCAAAAATTACCAGAAATAATAACATAAACTTGACAAGATTCTAGTAATTGTCAGAAGCAATGATGGCAATGTATAATCAGCTTTGAAACTTGCTTTTAAGATGAATCTGTTGTTGTTATAGATGGTTTTAGCAATCTTTTGCAACAGAAGCAAATTAGTTAGTAGGTCAGTCTTAGCTAGAGTTAGAAATAGTTAGTATAGGTCTTAAAGTAGATGGTTTAAGAATTGTTTTAGTCAATCAATCACTTGCAAGGTATGAACTAGTGCCTTTAGGGTAAATGGAGTCAATATTGCAGCGACAATTCTTAGAGGAAAAACACAAATGATAATAGGTGAGCTAAAGGAAGAGGAAGGATGGTTGAAGTGATAGTAACCTAAGGCCTCAATATCCAAAACCCTATGTAAGGTTCTACTCAACAGAGCCTTATAAAACAAAACAAAAATTATTTTAAAGAAATGCTATCCTAACATTTTCATAACTTCATAACCAGCATATAACCATTCAGCTTAAATAAAATTTATGAACAGATCATAATAAGCTTACGAACAACCACATAACACTACATATTCCTTATAATACATAAAACAAATACATAAAATAAAATACCTCTTCCTGATGCTAAACTCTCGCTTGTCTGGTTGTCCTCCTTGCTGCCTTGCCCAACCTACTGCTTTGACCAAACCCCGCCCAAACCGACTAACCACCCAGCCAGCTAGGAGCAGTCTGTCCGGCTTGTTAATGTTTATGCCATTATTATAGTTCTTTGCATTTCATTAGATAAAAGCATAATAAGAACAAGATCACTGAGAAATAGACATTCACAAGAGACACATCATTTATCCTGGGAAACCCTCTAGGGGAAGAAAACCCAACAAAAACTTCCTTATCATAAATAGCTTGTACAATGTTCAAGAGATAACTCAAACCAA
>JZKD02S0272420.1:254012-267878 GCA_000966675.3 Picea glauca
TTGATGTTTGTTTTTGGTCATGGGCTATTTGATTATGCTGCTGTTTGGTTTGGTTACTTTATGAACTTTAAATATGTTTAGGTGTGTCCCCTGTTCCCAAGGGGCCGAACTTAGTATAGTGGGTGTTTTTGGTGTATAACCAGCTCAATTTTGAACTTAGTATAGTGGGTGTTTTTGGTGTATAACAAGCTAAATTTTGAGCTTAGCTAGTAGTTGTGCCTAAAATGCCTATGTACATGTATTGTGTATATCAATAGTCAAATGCAGTTTTAACCCCAAAGAAAAAGAAAAAAAATCGGTTACATGGGCTTGTCCTTCTGGTTACCTTAAGTTCCAGTTCAAACAAACACACAGCTAAATCAAACAGATTCAAGATCGATTCATATCCCTTGGACACAGCATTTGTTAAAGAAAACTGCTAAGCTTAAAGTGAAACTGTAACCTAGCCAGCTTAAAATAAACTAAGTTAACTAATCGCCGATCAGCTGCCAACAAATCAACTTAAAAGTTGGCTGTAAAATTCCTACAAATCGATGGCTATATACTCTAAGAATGGATTAAATGAATAGAGACAAGCTGGGTTTTGTTCGACTTGCTCTTAATTAAAAATGTTTTAACAGACTACAATGTGGATTCGGAGACGACGCCAAGTTTGAACTTACCTTAATTTATGAATCCTTTTTCCACAATCGATTAGCTAAGAAACTCCATACGTGATGGACATTTTGATGCTGAGTTGAGCTTTGAAAGTCTACATGATCCGAGCTGCAGAGCATTGTATAGCAATGAATGAGTAAATACAGATATTTCACAATAAAAGATCGGTGGTCATATGCAAGAAGAAGAGATTCCATGTGTAGTTTGTTTCCACCATTTGTCAACGATACGCGGGACCATGGACGTTGACGGGACTCTACCAACCTGGTTGTAACACGAATACATAAACTCTTTCGCGCAATGGGTGCCATTCATGGAATTCCGATAGAGTGCAGTCGACTATGAATGAAGATCATTGTTTATTCTTCCGTTTTATTTTTCAATATGTGTGAGAACGCCGATCTTTCCAAGTTGCCATCAACATTCTTTTGATTTTTTTTTTTTCAAAGTTTGGGGTTGAATTTTTTTTTTTTCGAAGTTTTGGAAAATCTGAGTAATTCATCAATACACTTGTTATGATTTTCATATGTTACTATGTCATTATACTTGTTATCAGTAAATATTTTACTATGTCATATTCGTTATGAGTTTAATGTGTTACCATGTCATTTCATTAGTAGGAATTGAATTTAGGTAGTGAAGATAATAATCAGTTTTCTTAATAACTGAGCTAAATCTAATTAATCAAAAAAATTAAGTTAAATTTAATTAATCAAATTATTTTGATTTAGTTTAATATATTAAATATTAATTTATTTAAATTAAATATGTTTAATCATCTAAAATATATAATTAATTATTTAGATTTATTTCAAGATTTTAATTATCAAAACTAACATAATAGTGTAAAATTTTTTAATAATATAAATATTTCTGTTTTTTATTTAAATATTAATAATAATATATTTAACAATCATCAAACCTATTAATAATTACATGTTTTAAGGTTAAAAATAAATAAGCTAAAACAAAACCACAACCCGATATTTCAATATTCTTAAAGGGGTGTTTCATATCTATAATGAACAGTTGTGACTCTTTCTCATTAAGGATAACAAGGTATCTTTACTGATGCAAAGTAGTGGTATAAGAGGTAAATTCATTTCCATTGGATCTAGTTTGAGGGTTTAGAGAAGTTGTTGTTATCTTTATTGTTGAGTTTATGATATGTTTGTCTTTTATAAATTAATTAAGACTAATAAGATATCAATAATTAATGATCTCATTCTAAATTAAGTGTTTAAGGATCTATTTTTTCTTTACATAAATTAAATCTAATTACTTAATATATATGCCATTAAATCACAACTAGTGAATAACATTTCCATGATATTTTGTTTTCCCAAAAATAAAATAAAGTTGTTACAACCTTATTATCACTAGATTACATTGAAATATTACAAATATAAACATTACTTAAAATATCACATAAAAGATAAGCATTCTTTTCATTGATTAAATAGAAAACTGTAGAAAACTGTAGGCAAATTTCTACTAAACTAGTGTACACCCTTTGGCAGCTCTTATGTGATTCCAACATGGAAAGTCATATATATCATAATAAAGATAACATGGAAAGCACATATACATTCAACTTTGAGTAAGTTTAATAATTCCCAAGATAACATGGAAAGCACATATCCAACTAACTTTGAATAAGTTTAATAATTCCGAGGACAAGAAAATCCTAGAAAATAAATTGCAAGGATGGAGACCATAAGGTAGGAGGCTTCTAACTTTTTGATGAACCAATGCAATTGAGAGGCACTTCACTTGTAACGCCTAGATGAAGTATATCTCAATAGAAAGCGAAGTCAAAGTTATCCATATGATGCACTGTTCCTGAAATTTACCATTGCATAATAGTCTGGAAACGGCCCTAAGCTGACCTGTATTTCTTAGTAAGTACCCCTTCACATTCAAATTAACTTAAATATAAGTTAAATATGGACCACCCCACCATTTTTGTTGCCTTTGCAATGGTTTCTACCGAGAACTTCTGTGAGAATTTCACAAAATGTGGTTACATCTTTGGCAGTGACAGAAATCTGAGAGTCCACTACAGCGATAACAGGAAGTGTTGGCATAGCTGGTCACCCCAACCTACATGGCAGAATGATAAATTTCCAACACCCGTGCTTGTCATCTCTGATAACGAAGAGGCCCCTTGAACCTGGTAATAATGGCTGGGAACCGATTGTCACCGATCCTGAAGTTGTTACTACTGGTTGGGCCAAACCCAAGAATTTTTATGTACATTTACCACGTAATTAAGTTTATTTAGGTCAGTGATTTAATTGCTGTACAGATTTGCCTTCTTACAGGTTGTTGGTAGGTGAACTTCCCAACAACCTATTTACTGCAATAAGTGAATTTCTCAACCACTCACATTCAATGATATCTCTTCTCAGTCTATTATCATAAAGGAGCTCTTCATTATATTTAAGACAACACGGAACAGATATACATTTGTTGTTTTGTTTTATGGTGTCTATGCGGGTTAGTCCCGGATTTCTACAAGAACCACCACGCTCGAAGTACAATGTTGCCTCTTCCTGCTACTGTCTAATGTTATTGATGTTTGTTTTGGGGTCATGTGTCATTTTAGTGCTGGTGAGCTAAAATGCCTATGTGCATTCGCTTGTTTATATTAATAATATATGAAGTTTTATGCCCAAAATAAGGGGTTAACTTAAAGGTTCAGTTCAAAACAAACACACAGCTAAATAAAAACAGATTCAAGATTGATTCAGATCCCTTTGGCACAGCATTGTTAAAGAAATCTGCTAAGCTTAAAGTGAAACTGTAACCTAGCAAGCTAAAAAGAAACCAATTTAACTAATCGCTGATCAGCTGCAAACAAATACAACTTGAAATTTTGCTATAAAATTCCTACAATTTTATGGCTATGTACTCCGAGGAAGGATTAAATGAATAGACACAATCTGGCTGTTGTTCGACTTGATCTTAATAAAAATGTTTTAAGAAAAACGCAATGTGAATTCGCAGATAATATAATACTGAGTTTGAAATTTACCTTAATTTATGAATCCATTTTCCGGTTGAAAAGCGAAGAAGCTCCATAAGTGATGGAAATTTTGAGACTGGATTGAGCATCCTTTATCAATCAGAGGTGCAGATCATGGTATATCAATGAATGAATAGATCGATGATGGTATGCAAGAAGAAGAAATATTCCATATGGAGTTTGTTTCTACCCTTTGTCAATGATACGCGCGGCTATGGCGGTTGACAGGACTACACAACCTCGTTGTAATACGAATACATCAACTCTTTCCTGCAATGGGTCCCATTCATCGGATTCGGATGGTGGCCAACCTACTCCGTCTGATGATTTTGTCTCTGCTGTTTTATTTTTCAATAGTTCAGAGGACCCCAATGTTTCCAACGTGCCATGCAAATTTAACTTTTGTTCCTTTTCAACATGAATGATGATGATTTTGATTCAAGATTATAATTGTAAATGAAAACATTTTCAAATCACACTTTTAAAAAAAATATTTCCTCCATCATTTTAGTTTATATAACAAAGCTAATAACCAAGAGCAAGCAATTATGCTGCTTTTCCCCATGGCTTTGGTAGGGGGGAGGAATCTGACTTGAGTAAATAGTGCTATAAATGCTTCTTTGGTCATTATAAAAGATGATTTTTGTCTTTGCCGAAGAAGTTTTTGTGTCGAGAGTACTTTCTACACTCTATATATGAGTGAGATTGGTTAAGTCTATAACATTGATCTGTTATACAGGTTAACAAAATCAAATAATCTAAAATAAAAAAATAAATATATTATCTATTCATAATTAAATTAACTGTAAAAAAAAAATTAACATAAATTCAATCATTAAATTGTTTTGGTTATTTAATATTTGCAATTTTAGGTTCCAGATTTAGATTAACAATTTTAGGTTAGAAATTTAGATTGACCATTTTCATATTAAAGTGGTTAGAGTAATATGTAATTACAGTTTTGGTTTGATCATTTTTCTCTTTGAAAATTACATGTCTATATTTTAAAATATTGTTTTGGCTATTACAATTAGTTTTGCAATGTGTGATTTCTGCACTTAGTGTTTCCTATTGACATAAAAAACTGGGGTAGGGAAAGTTGCTTCATATTTAAAAGATGAATTCACTTTTTTCTATAGTTTAATTGAAGTGTCTTGTGGCATATTGTTTAATCTAACATTTATTTGTTTGATACATTTTGATAAGTATTTTTGTACAAAAGCCAGGGAATATTAATGTTTGTTGTAGTTTGTTAGAATTCAAAGAACAATATCAATGAACTTTGATTACTATAACAAAACAAATAATACTTAAACGATATCAACAAAGTTAATATGGATACACAAATACTACTCTAGCCAAAGTAACAATTTGATAATATAGTAATCCGTCTGCACATCCATAAATTCAATGATAGTTTAATTCTGTTCATTTATGTAAATGAAAAAGTTGGCATCTACTCATGTTACATTCAAGCATAATGAGTCAAATTAAATTGTTCATACCTATTTAAAAGTAATTTTTTCCCTTTCATATACTTATCACAATTTGGAGTCTTTTCCAAAGGTTTGTTCTAGTCTTTAACTTTCTTATTTGTATCCCCTTTTTGCATTTACACTTTTTGTAAGCTTTATTATATTTTTGCGGGATTAGATGGGAACTCAACCAAGATGTTCCATATGCATACATCTACTTTCTTGAATGCGTAAGCCGAAATCTATTCCATTGTAATGCAAAATTATATGGTTCTTTACTTGAAAACCCATATCCACATCTATTTCATTGTAACGCAAAATTATAATGGTTCTTAACTTGAAAACCCATATCCACATCTAAGTTGAGAGTCTAAGTTGAAGATCCACAAGTTGAAGAGATATGGTTCTACAATATGCTTCCATAATTTATATATACACTTCATCTTAGACATACATTATTCTCCAAAACTATAAATTTCACCAGAATTATAAATATCTCTATTTCAAGCTTTTATAATTTATGCCATTGTGTGGATATTCTTTCAAAGAGATCACATATGTTTTTGAATCAATGTTTTGGACTGGGCCAATGTGGCCTATTATCGAGAAAGATTGAAAAGGTTCATGTTATTTTAGTAACTCTATGCAAATCTCAAATATAAATCTAAAATATAGTGAAAAGGTTCCAATTTCATGATTTTAAAGTTTGTTTTCAATTTAGTTTTTAACATTTTACTTGAAAATTGTTCCATTATTTTCATTCACATTACATTGAGTTTAGTGTTCTCTTAATTGTTATAAGTTATCAACACACATTTTGTATTCTCTCTTTCTTATAATATTTTAATTTAAACATCAATGTATTAAACTATTTCCTATGATACATTGATTTTAGCAATGTTTTGTATATTATTATTCTTACAATGCATTAATTTAAGCATGAAGTTCTTAAAGTCCTTCCTATGATGCATTGAATCAACAATGTTTTGTGTATTCTCTTGCCTAAAATGAATTATTTTAAGTATTTGGTTGCTAAATGTGTTCCTACTGTGGATTGATTTTAGTGCTTCTTCTATGTTACAGGGTATACATTCAAAGTACAATGCAATGCACCCACCCATACAATTCCATTCATAACATACATGATATTCACAACTCTCTTAATATATATGGCACAAACATGATTGATGAATGGATAGTTGGTGGTGGTAGCATTGATTAATTAATAACAAATTCACATAATCATGTCTCCTCCTAATGATAATACTAATAATGATGATATTGAAGGACTAAGAAGGTCAGTGTAACAATGGATTAGAAGACATAAAGAGAATGAATCACTTGAACAAATAGAAGAATGAAGGAAAAAACATCATGAATGATATAGCTTGCAAATGGAGAAGCAGTCACAACATATGCCTCCAAAAGAAAAGGAAGACCAAAGAAGAAAAAATGCTAGAAAGAAAAAGGATGCAGTGAAAAAAACTTAAATATAGAAGTATGGAAGATTTATTGGAAAATGTTGTGCCTATTATTCGTACTAATAGAAAAATGGTGTCAAATAAAGAAGACTTCAAACCACAACAACAAGCTATGAAGAACAATTTATTGCGCGTTAAAATTTTCATGCAAGGATTAATCAATTGGTTCATATTCAAATTTATCATGTGTGCAAAGAGTCTTATGTTGGCATTCATGTGGGATATACTAATATTGGTCTAATGTGTATCAGATGTAAAAAAGAAGGGTCATGTCACATATTTTTGGCTCAAAATCATATGGACCCAAGAATTCAACTTGAATCCTTGCAAATCTAACACAAGTTGATGAGATGTTGATAGGATGTGTCAGTCCAATTTTGTAAGTTGTGCATTCAACAAGTGACCAGTTCAAATATAAAGGACACGCCATCAGTTTTCCTCAAGAAATAAAAGTGTTGTTGATATATTGCTTTGAGATATTAAAGACCTCGATATAATGATCATTGTGCAAAAAAGGACGGAAGGGAGCAAGTTATTATTTCACGATAAAAAAGGATGATTGACATACAATGCATTGTTGTATAAGATCAAACATGATGTATTTTATCATGATGTTTGAATTGACTATAGTGCACTTGATGAGTTACGAAAAACTACAATTGATGTTTCACAAATGATTGATATTGTTACATTACCATAGTTGGACAAAGATACAGAATTGGTACTGTTGGAAGGTAATCTAGGGGTTGATGAGATGTTAGATAGTTGCCAAAAAACTTATTTTTCTTCAATACCTCTAAATACTCCAAGGGGAATTGAACTTATTTGAGCTTGGGAAAATAATTATAATTGAAAGGAAGATAACTCAAATGGTGAATCAACAAATGTGATTAATTGGCCCAACATTGTTTCATCTTTGATAAATGAGTATAACATTGAGGGGTTGTTTGATATAACATTTCCAACATTGTCCCCTAAAGGTCAAGTAGATTGGTTACATCCTATGATGCAAATTATGCATATTCATGAGTATGCAAAGTATCTTCTCAGATATCATGAGATGTTTAGAAGACATCCTCACTTAAGATATTTCATAATTAATATATTCATGAGACATCATGCTAAAGCTTCCTCTAATGTTTTTGTTTAAAAAAATATGACAAAACTACCTACAATTGTGGATGAGCTACGAGAACATTTACAAACTCTACCAAATTCTCGACTTGTTGATAAAGTAATGAGATTTAGTACTGCACTAAGACGCATGCATGCATATCGGAGCAAGTGTCATGGAGAATTATGTGACTTGATTCAGTGGATTGGGTGTCCCATTATATTATTTACACTAAGTACAATATATGTAATGGCTATATTTGCATAAATTGATGTTGGGTACATTCCCTGTAGATCTAAGAGAAGTGAGGAAATGGATACGTCAAAATGTAATTGGCAATCCTCGTCTAAATGTAGCTTCCTTCAAGTTGGAGCCTGTAAACTAGGGGGTTGGAGCCTCCTTCTAGTTGGAGCTAGAGAATCTAGGGAGTTGTAGTTTCCTTTAGGTTGAAGTCTGTAAACTAGGGGGTTGGAGCCTCCTTCCAGTTGGTGCTGGAGAATCTTGGAAGTTGGTGCTTCCTATGGATGTAATATTCAAGATGGATGTGTGGATGAAGCGTTATGTGGTTTTCTCTCATTTGGGTTTCCACATACAATTCGTGTGTATTGTGTATCTGTGACTATATGTTTATGATATCTTGAATCCAATCATAAGTGATAAATTGTTGATAATTCAATGTTTACATGTTGTGATTAAAAATGGTAAAAAGTGCCTAATACTAATTCACCCCCCCTCTCAGTATTAGTGAATATTCCAACAAGGCTATGATTCCACAAGAGAGAGAGGTCCAAGGGGGAGTTATGCATGGATATTAATCCAAACCCACATTCCTGATTTATAATATCATTGTGTAAACCTATTTGTTGTAGGGTGTCCCTCAAGCCATTAAACTCATGTAAGAGGGTAAGTGTGAGGAGTCACATCCCATAGTTATTGGAGAGCATGGGAATGAGTACAATCATCTTGGGGAAGAGTGTAAGTCAAATAAAGAAAGCAAACAAAGAGGGAAAATTCATATGGTCAAGGGGGTAGTTTTTGGACATTCATGTTTTGAAATGAAGAGTAGTTTTTACTTGCAAATTTTGGGCAACAAGAGAAGAGTTGAGTGTTGGGGAAGAGCACCAGCCATGTTGTGCATGAGGGAATCCATTATTGAGTTACGATTATGTTGGAAAAGAGTCCTATGTGTCTACAAAACAAATTGTAAGCATGTAATGCATTTTTCCTATTGAGGAAATGACTCAAGAGCCTTGTGAAAGCTACTGTGAGAACTCCTTGGACAACTGATAGTTCTTGGAAGTCCCTGGCTAAGCGTTCTTGACCAACCAAGTGCTAGAAGCCCTAATAAATGAATGGTATAGCCTAAGGGACTGTGAGCAGTGAAGGGGGGTGCATTCCTTGGGTAGTACAGGTTGTGGGGAAGAGAGAGAGAGAGAGAGAGAGAGAGAGAGAGAGAGAGGGAGAGCTAGAAGATTGGAACTATTGTGGGAGTAGAACCTGAGATCAGGGGGCTACTTTGTGTGGAGAGTAGACAACCAGTGGGACAAATATCCTAGTGGACTCATAGCCTCAACTCGGTGGTGGTCTGTCGTTGAGAGGCAATGAACAACATTTCCTATGGTTGGGAGGTTCATCCTTTGTACTCAGCCAGTATGTTAATTATTAACAAATAAATTTTTGTGTTATATTCTTATGTTATTCCGTTGTATAAATGTTTCATATGAATGTTAGGTATTTTATTGTTGTCTAAACACTTGAATTCATGGTTTTATTTATGTTGTTAGATGCATTTAGAATATGGCATCAGTCAAATGGTTTAATATGTGTGTGATCTATAGCTGGTAAGCTATAGGAAATTAAGTTAGCAGTAAATATTAATCTTAATGTGTTTTACACATGTAATGTCCCTCAATTGAAGGCAAGGTACGTTACAATATGGTATCATAGTGTTTGGTTCAAGCATGAGGCTTGTATGGGACATGACTAGTGCGGATTTGGTGAAATTCGTTGTTGCAGATTTCGGTTTGTGAGAATTTGGGGAAAATTGGAGAAATGAGAGCGAAATCCCCAAATTCATGGGAAATTTTCAAGTTTTAAATGCCTCATAGTAGTTGAAGAGATGATATGGAGTGTGAATCTATAGGTTGCAGAGCTAAATTCAACCTAGAAGGTTGAAAATTCATATTTTAATGGTCGATGTAGCACTAAGCAGAGTTCGGTGAATTGATGATCGAGATCGTGTTTGATCTCGAGATCAACAACCTAGATTCATTTCAGTAAATTTAAAACTTATAAGGTTTCAGTCGTTTGAAAGGTGAAGTGAATCAAGGACCAAGATTCAATTTTGATGGTTGGGAAAATGGATCAGATCGATGACCAAGATTTGTTTTCGGTTGTTTTGAAGTAGAAGCATATTAACAATCTAGATTTGTTTTTGGTCGTTTGGTAGTTGGAGTCGATCGATGGTCAGAATTTTCTTTTGAAGCTTAGAAAAGAGAGAAATTCGAAGATGGATACTCATTGGTAAAGTTGGGAAAATTTTGATGGATCAATGACCAAGATCATTTATGAATGATAGTTCAACGGTCCAAATTCGTCGAGGATTTGGTCGAAAAATTCTAAGGGTTGGATTTGGCCAAAGGAAATCGTCGATGGTCAATGGTCGGGTCAGTCGAATGGGGCGAAGTGTTTTGTTATCCAATATAAATAGTCGACGACCGATGGTCAATGGTCAGGCATCGACCGAATTGGAAAGGTATTTAATTCATGGTTCACTCGACATAAACCAAATATCGAAGTACTGAGGAGTACCAGTGGCAGTTGGGTGTAATATTTCCGTAGGGAAATGAATGGGAGAATTGGGGGGATTTGGGGGTGAATCCTCAGATAGGTCAGCCAAGAACCATGGAGGTGTTGGGAGGGCCTCGGGTTCGGGAGAAATGATATGAAGAATCTCTAGTGACGAGGTAGGGTCAACCATTGATTCTGTAGAGGTTTGAATCATGGTCAATTGGCGTTGCCATTATTCAATGATCATAGGACACTAGTATGTAAAACGATCTAAGGATTCACATAGAGAGCAAGGGCATATCATACGTTCATTGACTGAAGTGGTGACATAATGGATGTCAGTGATTTTTGGTAGGGATGTCGTAGCTGGATTGGGTTCGCTTTGGAAGCTTTGGCGTACTGCGGCTAATGTCTGTCGGAAGTGTGGCAGTGTTGGGCAATGGTGGGTATAATGTCCATATTTTGAACATACAGCACAAGAGAATTTGGTTCATAGTCCTTTACTACTTGAGTGAGGGGCGGTAGTGGCAGTACTAGCTACTGTGGCAAGTGTTGATGGTGTTTGATTGAGCGGAATCAGATTCTGTAACTCAGGTAAAGATGGGCAGTTGTTGGTTTGGTGTCCATATTTCTCACATAGCGCGCAAGGGGGTTGGACGCACAGGGGAAGTGGAGTTGTGGGCTCCTTCTTCTTTCTCCTGCCCCCAGCTTTGGTAGGGAGAGTAGTGAGTTGGGGTGTAAGGGGTATGGTGGGAGTGAGTATGGGAATCATCATTGGGATTCCTTCCATTTGGGGGGGAAGGGATGGTCGAGGGACCATCTCTGGTGGATGTAAATACCAAAATGGAATTGCTAACACCATATTAGGGAGGGTAAGTGTTGCGGCTACTTGGAAATATTGTACGCTAGGTGGAGGGTAGAAGAAGGGGATTTGAGTAATGGTTTGGGGAACTGTCTCCCAAACTGGGATATGTCCTTGGGGAGAGGTGAAATCGTGGACTGGTTGGGTCGATGAGTTCGCAGGAGGATCGTGTGGGGGGGGCTCTGCGACTAGTGAGACGTAAGATATGATAGAAGCCTCCCTAGGAGGAAGGGTATCCTCTATGTCAGTTMTGTTAGATGATACGAYGCATACTTGATTGGAAGGATGAAGGAGCAGTGGTGCTCCATGGTAAGTTCCTAACAATGATGGATCTTTGAAAATTCCAGGACCCATTTCGATGAGTGGGTATGCGTCATGACTYGTGTGGATGAGAGGAAGAATGTTATCRATGTTGKCAGAAGGGTTAGGMTTGTAATGTGAGACTTGGTCAATGGTAACGATCTTTCTGTTATGGGGAAACATGATTGTTCGAAAGATGGAAGAGGCAATTTCCTTCATAGCGTACATGTAGCTATGACCGAACAGGATATTATAATCGAGTGGGGCGTCGATAACTTCAATGTCGATGAGAATAGTCTTGCCCCCGAGTTCTATGGGGACATTTTGGAAGAGCCCTTCAGGAGATGATGGTCATCCGTCATAAGCTCATAAGGTAATGGCAGAGGGTATGAGTTCGGGGGAACCAAGTTTCTGCCATACAGATTTGGACATAATGCATGTAGATGCACCTTCGGCGATGATGCATCGATGAAGTGTAATGTTTTGTATTTTCATTGGGATTTGAAAAGCGATCAAAGCGGGAAGGCGAGGTTCTCTGTTGTCGAGATCAAATGTAATGAGTCGAGTATCTGCGGGGTTGACTGCCCCCAAGGTGGAAAGTAATGATTTCCGCTAAGTGGGACAAGTCTGAAGGACTTCTAAGACTGACATGGCAGCCAGGGATTATGCTAAGTCATCAACCAAACTGTAATTATGAGCTGCCCTAGCCTGTGGGTTGTGGACATTCCTGCGCAATGGGATGTGAAGAGGTGGTTATGTGTTAGGGCGAGGGATCACAAACAGAGGTCCCATTGGTGCAGGAATTGTTTTTGGATGAATGGGAGGGGACTCAGCGGGTGCATGGTACTGACGATTACGTGTTTGCAGAACGATTTCTTCCTCATTGGTGAGGAGGATCGTGTGATCTATTGGATTGTTTGGATTGAGGTATTGTCCCACCTGAGGTGGGGTAGGTTGTGTGTCATGTTGAGTGTTTATCACACCTTGGTGTGGAATAGGATTTTGCAGCACGTTTGGTGGGGGTTGTTGCACGTATTGTTGTGGGGCCTATTGAGGGGCAGGTGGTGCTGAAGGATGTGGTAGATTGCTTGAGTCTTTCAGTCATTTGAAATCAGCGATTTGGGGGCAATGATGAGTATAATGACCGAACTCACTGCAAAGGGAACAAGGGAAATTGGTTTTGATAGTATTATTATTTCTCCCTTGACGTCTATTGTTATTGCCCCCCTAGGGGTTTTGATTCCCTGGGTTTTGGTTGCCACCAGTAGGTTGGTTTTGTTGGGGTTGATTCCTGCCTTGGCTGGGGTTGCGATTATTCCTGTTTCTTCCTTTCTTTTTGGAATTATTCGACGGATGGGTTGGATTTTCCGTATTCAGCTATTCAAAATTTTGATATTGTTGAACGGGAGAGAGTTGAACAAAATTCACCCCCACGTGAGGATGTGGGGGAGATATGGGTTTTGGGGGACCAGGAAATGGAAAGTATGGATTCTGTGGGGGTAACAATCCGTAAGGTACATAGGAAGGCATGGCGCTTTCGCTAGTACTATAAGCTGAGGTAGAGGGGGTACCAGAACTTGTTTGATAGGTGGGTGTATGGGGGGTGCCAGTGGTGGTCCACTGATGGGTGGAGGCATAGCAACAGGGTATGGTTGTTGATAAGGGGGTGGGGGGTAATAAAAGGTTCCCCCATATGCCGGCGGATATTGAGGTGTGCCATACATTGGTGGTGGTTGGGGTTGAGGACTGTGGTGTTTGGTATTACCAATCAGTCCGTCTGTTGAGTGAGACATCACGGGTTTGGGGAGATCAGGAAGTACCGTGTATAAGTACCATGATTCTGAATAGATGGGGTCATATTGTTGAGCCTTACTGATGGCTTCTTCTTCGGATTGAGGGAAGGTGGAAGCTACATCTTTACCGAGGAGACAGACAAGTGATCTGAGAAACCAGTCAAGACACTGTTGTTTGGTGGTTTCAGCTTTGCACAAACTACGTCGTCTACGCAACTTGTGAATGTGATCATCGATATGTGTGGCTGAGATTTGTTTGAAATTAGAGAGTAGTTCAAGACCATTGTCATGGCGGATTGGTAATTGGAAGAAGGTCAAAAATGCTTTGGCCAAGGACTCGAAAGTCGCATGGGACCCTGATTTTTC
>JZKD02S0272420.1:273081-284717 GCA_000966675.3 Picea glauca
ACTAAACTAGTGATCATAGGGACATAAGAACAAAAGAAACAATAAGACTCATGTCACCAATGGTAAGGTTTATATCAGTGAAAGAAAACACCAAGAAGAAAGAGGACTATGAGTCTCTTCTTCCTCCAAGGGAGGTCTCTTGGACCCCCACAAATAAGCTCTTCTTACAACTTTGAATGAAAATGGTGAAAGAATTCCAAGCTAATCCACTCAAGGGGTGAGATGGATTGCCCAATGTAATGGTGCTAGAATACTCTTGATGAGAATAGAGGATTCCTCAAGAGAATAGTAGTAGCATAACTTTACTCTTGAAATTCCTTAAAAATGAAGTGCACTCATGGCCTTGTTTTATAGCACCTCTTTGAGGTATTGTGCAACCAGCTTGTAGTGTGAAAAGAGGCTAATTAGGGAATTTTTAGGTCTTTGACCAGCCACCCAGTCGGATCCAATCCAGATTTGAGTGTCAAATCAGCTTGGAAGTTGAACCAGAAGTGGGTGGGAGGCCGACCACTCTCATAAATGCGTCGTTCTCATATGTGTGTGGCTTTTAGCGACCACAGTCGCGCATCGGGCGCATGTGCACTTTTCCTGCGTTTTTGTTTTGTGCATGTCCACGCGCGCCCTGTGTAGTTATAGCACACTTTAATTTTGTCACTGGTTGTATAGTTTTTGACCCTTTGGAAATGATTTTGTGTTAATTTTGGTCCATGGGTGACCTCATAACTGTTTGACAATGTTGGATTCTTGTAACCATTTGCGGACGAAATTTCAGTGATAACATCAATGACACGAAATATGTAACATATTTGAAATAGATCACAGTATGAAGTGATTCCGAACTGACTCAAGGAAGGCCGACATGGTAATAATTTGAGGATTGCAAATGGTCGACTCGATAGAAGATTGTTTAGGTTGAACTTCCTGAACATATGAACGACACGGTAATTGTCTTGGAATCATTGACTCAAGGAGGACCCAACATATAGACTTGTAGATGGTCAAACGAGAGAAAAGTGGATTTCCCAACCTGGATACAATGATGAAGAGGGGTGTCATGTTCAAGAGAGACTTATGGCCACTAACACAGATACAGATATACATTTTTTTCCCAATTTTCCCCCACCATTTCTGGCGAGTACCTCTTTATTTTTATGCAAGCTTGAGGAGGATAACATATTCTTGTAATGTAATCTCATCCGTCGAATGAGTCCCTTGTAATATTTTTAACGAACCCTAGGAAGGAGTGGTTCGGTCTCATATGGGCCTTTCAATGCTTGTTTTACAAGTCCAAAGAAAGAAAACTCAGGGGTTTTTCATGTTTAGAGATTCTGAAAAACACTTTAAAAAAACTCCAAAGTGTCCTTTTTTGTAAGTTAGTCTAATGAGACAAAAAAAAAGATAATCTACCACTCATCATACGTTTTATTCAAATACTTTTACAAGCGTGAAAATAACAAGTTGGCTCGACTATATTTTCATGTTTAGGGATCTTAAAGGATACTCCATAGGATTCATTTTTTGTATTGCCATGACGAGTCCGAAAAATGGATTTAGGTTACTCTATTACGCTCTCATAGTTTTATGAGCGTGAGAAATAATTAAGACCATTCTTGGAGTTTTTCCTGAAAAACCTTAAAATTATATGTGCATATGAAAAACGTGCAAAAACAACCAAAAAGGAAGGATCCATATCATAAATCTCGTCCTCGGATCTCTCAACCTGCAATAGAGACACTTTGAAAAGTTCATTGGGTTCAGGGCATAGGTAAAAATATTTAAAAATTAATTTAATTCGAAATTAAAATGGTAAAAACTGAATAAAATAGGTCAAAACAGTTCATTTACCATTTCATTTGCATTTTCACCCAAATAATGCCAAAAAAAAACCCTTTTCCTCTAAATTTCAAGAGACGATTCTAGAGCACCCTCTGGACGATTTATCGAGCCGCTTTCGTCAAGTAGGTATTCTTCTTCCCCTCTCTCTTTTCATGGTTGAATTTTTCATTTTTAATGGTTCAATTTTGAGTTATGTGCATTTTTTTAGGGATTATTGCGCTTTGAGATTGTCGAAGGCTCACCCTATCGTGAACTGTGATGATCCCAAATCATCACAGAGGTTCCACAACTAGGGTGCGATGACGACGCACAGTGGAAAAGAGAGCCCATGCAATGACCGCAACTTAAAATTTAAAAAGAGAAAAAGAGATAGGAAAACTTCCAAATTTGAGATTTTGATGAACTTAATCATTTTTTAATGTTGTTTGGTAGGTTTGCATCGGTCATTATGCTCGAGTGGAGGGAACGTGAGCACGAGGAAGAATATTATTTTGTCAGGAATGACCTGGTCACTGTCATGGCACTCTGGGAGTGTGTCTTGCTCAAATTTTTCAAAGTTCAGGGCATGAGAGCCCAATTGAGGCTATTGGAGTACCTATTCCACATGTGGGACGTCAATGAAAAATCCTTTCATGTGGGTGTGCATAGAATTACCTTAGAGATTGATGAAATTTACTTCTTGAAGGGGTTATCTCATCAAGGCTCATGAATGTCACTATCGACAAGCAGAGGTGGTGGATAACCCATGGAATATTGTGTGGCACATCACTGCGTACTAGGTACAGAGAAGCATAGTGGTAAAGTTACCATAAAGGATGTTCGATATTTTATTTTGAGAACTATCCTCTACACTATCACTCGGATGGAAGGGAATGTGACTCCTCAGATGGATTTACAAATCCATTTTTAGTATGTTATAGAGTGTATGAAGCCTGGGGTTTTTAATTGGTGCAAGGGTCTTCTAAAAAACACGAAGAAACAATTGACAAAGTGTAGGAATGGTCGATTGAAACAATTTGAGTATGGATCTATTTTGGTATCTTTCTTCCTAGAGAGGGTCCCCATCTTGCACCTACAGCATGTGGAATGGGGAATACCCACTCCACAAGATCCTTGAATGAAAATATGGGTGGATGTGATGGCCCGTCATGGTGGCATGCCAATCGTCACATATGATCAAGCTTTATTCTAGTGGTTGAGGGATCAACTTGTTATGGTTGAGGACTATGCATATGTTGAAACTGAATTTCATGGAGACCCTAACTTGGCATTACTTGAGGGTTCTCAGTGGGGAGAGATAGGTAAGAATATTTTTTTCATTATATGTTGTTTTTGGTATTTTAATTATAAAATGTTTTTGTTATTTATCCAAGACTAATCAAGTGCTCTCAATAATGCAGATGTGGCACCTTTCCAGCCTCCAGGATCATCTCCTATTCAGAGACGTGGAGATATAGGTGCAGCGATGGGTCGAGGGGTGGATGTTGAGGATATCGAACAGAACCTTGAGGGATTGACCATGAACATCCATGACATCATTGTGGACGATTTACCTCAGTGCTACCAATGCCATACAGTTGACGTATCATCATCCATTGGTCGACTACTTCGTCGAGTGGCAAGGGTAGTCATTTGTTATAGTGAGCAACATCCTCGATGCTTATGTATATGAAGCTATGAGCTTCACCATTTTGACATTTTGGTCTTAGGAAAAACACTTTTTTGTATCTTTTGACGTTATAATATAAATTTCCTACCATCTTACTTGTCATTTAAATGTGTGCTTGGATTTATAAATGGCATAAATGTTTGTCTAAAACATAATTAGCCAATGCATATGTTAATGTTTTTAGACATCTAGGAATATGTTGATATTCAATATAATCAAAATGTATTTCCAAGAGGTGAAATCTTAAGTATATCCGTAAAAATGTAGGACTTCAGATGGAATAAATGTTACTCAATTGCAGCACCACTAGTTGTGAATCAAGTCATACAATAAGATAACATATGCCAAATGAAATGGCATTAGTTAATAACTCGATAATTTCACTGTATTCCATGATATTATTAGTTGCACGACCAAAGAAAACACTGTGTAGACTGATCAACTCATCCGTAGGTGCATAGATTTCCCATGCAACAGACACTAGGTTTTGAGTACTGTGACTAGCACCATCGGCAAAGCCAATATAGGGTAGCAAGGATGCTGACATCTGGAAACAAAGCACAAGAGAAGGAAAGTGGTTTAAAGGAAGAACAAGAAACGAAAAAAGCACACACTAGAGTATGATACACTAAAATACAAAGCACTCGTGCAAAAAATATTTTGAGCATAGTACTTCTTCAAGTAAATCCCATTTCTGGGTTCACCCAAAGGAATTCCATAATAATCCACCAGGTCATAAGCCCCTTTCTCCAACACTTGTTTAATGATATAAGGGCCACACCACATGGGCTTGAATTTCCCAACCCCTAATAAGTCACGATCTTGTTCGTAAAGGAGAACTAAATCACCCTAAGAAAAAACATGTGGTTTGACATGCTTGTCGTATTGATCTTTGACATGTTTCTTCTGAGTTTCTATGAATAATGCAGCATCACAACGAGTCTCCTCTAATTGCATCAAATACAATAAATGTTCTTCTTCTGCTGAGGTGTTAGGGAGAAGTTTGACAGCTAGTTTCAAAGATGGTATTTCACATTCAATCGGCAGAATAGCTTCGATACCATATACTAACTGGAAAGGTGTGAACCATGTGGCAGATTTAACGAATGTTCGATAGGCCCATAATGTCTAAAAGAGAATTATGTGCCAGCTTGACTTCTGAATCCCTACCATCCATCGAAGCATAGTGGTTAGAACTTGGTTGATTACTTCAACCTGGCCATTGGCCAGTGTATAGTAAGGGGTCGAGTTTTCATGTCGAAGACCCAACTTATCGGTAAGCTAAGACATCATGAAATTGCAAAAATGGATACCATGGTCAATGACGACGGCTTGGGGGACACCAAACATAGTGATGATATGATTGAATATGAAAAACGCATCATTTTTCCCAGTATTATCAAATGTAGGCATCGCCTCAGCCCATTTAGTGAAATAATCCAAAGATACAATAATTAATCCATGCCCCTCGGTCGAGTGACGATTACATGTCATGAAGTCAATGCCCCATTTAGTGAATGGACCAACAAAAACTACAGGGTAAAGAGGAACAAGATGTGATCGAATCTTATTTTTATACGTTTGACAAGCATGGCATTACTGAACAATAGTAATACAATCCTTAAACAACGAAGGCCAGAAGTAATCAGCTCATAAGATCTTTTGGGCAGTGGAATACCCAGACATATGACCACCACATGCTCTGGAATGACAATCATTTAAATATTTCTCAGCTTCATCATAGGTTAGACATACCATATGTAGGATGTCGTCGCTTTGTTTTTCAAGTTGTGACACTCTTGGAAAGGAGAAATGTTCATTATTGTTGTTAGACAAGTCAATAAATCTCAACCCTATGGATGATATGGTCAGCTAGTTATATAATTTGAATAAATCGTAACCTTGTAGTTAAGTGGGTTTTTAGTGAGTCAAGTCCAAATGGGAATAACGATAGGTAGCTTGAGTTTAAAATTTTATTTTAGTATTTTTTGGAAGTAGTGCACCACCTTTGTGGTTGGGGAGATAATTCTGATCCAAAATACTCAAATCATGCAAATGGAGAGGACCAATAGAATAATTGAAGACATGTTAAAAATGTATGTGATGGACCAGCCATCAAAGTGGGAATATTATATTTATTTAGTTGAATTTTCTTACAATAATGGGTATCATGCCTCGTTAAAAATGAGCCCATTTGAAGAATTGTATGGTCGGAAGTGTAACACACCAATGATTTGGTATAACCTAGCAGACATAGTTGTTATTGGGTCAGATTTGTTAAAGGAAATAGAAGAAAAGATGACAAGGATTGGGCAGAATTTAAAAGTTTCTCGGGACAAGAAAAAAATTTATGCATACAACAACAAAGTTTTCAAAGATTTTAAAGTGGGGGAACATGTTTTTTCTAAAAGTGAAAGCTTAATGAAGTTTCTAAGATTGGGTTGTTGCCCAAAGTTGGCTACAAGATATTGTGGGCCTTTTGAGATCTTAAAAAAGATAGGGTCGTTTGCATACATGTTATCATTTCCTACTATCATTAGAGTGCATAATGTATTTCATGTGTCATTATTAAATAAATATGTGTCTAACCCTAACCACATAATTGATTGGATTGTGATCCAGGTGGAACACAAAGGGGATTTCCAGGTGGAACTAGTATTCATCATGGATCGAGAAGTCAAAATGCTTAAGAACAAAAAAATAGGCCCATAAAGGTCCAATGGACCTACTATAGTCCTAAATATGCAACATAGGAGCATGGGGAAATTATGCAGGAAGAATACCCACAATTGTTTTTCAATTTCGAAGAAAACAGAATATAAGAATGCAAGACTCCATTTTGAGCAGCTAGAGTTCTGGAACCACATCTCAGATTCCTATCCAACCAGCATTGTGGGGGCTAATAAAATAATGGTACAGCACGATGGGTTGAGAGAAGTGAAGGGGGTACATTCCTTGGGTCAATGGGTTGAGAAGAATAGGAGATTATGGTTGGAACTATTGTTGGAGTTGTGAAATTGCACAATTTTTTATTTTCTAAGTATTGTGATGTAACATTGTATATGTATTTTGGCATGGTGTTTTGCACCCAAGACAGTGCACAATTGTAGAGGAGGGGGAATGTAATATCCCCGCTATAATACCCAGTTTAATTAATGATTAATGATTAATGTAGATATAATGTATGGTTGTGGCCAAGTGATGTATATGAAAATTGTATTTCTGAATTTTAATAAACAAAATGTGATTTCAGTTGCTAGGGAATATGGAAAAATATGGGGGTTGATTAATACACAAGAAAAGAGGGGGTCTAGAAAGGGGGTTTTATTAATGAGTTTAATTCCCAATCATTTTCCCTAATTTTAATGTTTTTAGTAGACCTTGTATTTTTGTTGTTGAGTTTTCCCAAATCCAATCATTGAATGTGTGTAAGAGCGTAGGTGTGAGAAGTCACATCTCGTAGTTATTAGGAGCATGGGTCTGAAGTACAATCAGTTTTGGAATGAGTGTGATTCAACTTGCTTGAGGAAAAGGGAGGAAAATTCATATGGGCAAGGAGAGAATTTTTTAGACAGTCGTGTTTTTGCATGAATAGAAAGAAGAGAACTGGAGCTTGAGCAACAATGGAGGGAGAATTATGGAGCATTTGTGGAGATAAATATTGAAGAACCAATTTTTTAGGCTTGTAGAAGAACTAGGTTTTCAAGATTGATGAGTGAAATCATGTGTGAGTTGTGTTGTCACCACAAGTTATTGTTGTTGTTTACTGGTAGTTTATCCTAGAAGTAAGTTCCCTTGAGTTTCCTAGCAGTGAGATTCTTTGTTACATGTGCTAGAGAGACCCTGGTAAATGAATGGGACCCTCTATGGAATGAGATCAGTGAAGGGGTACATTCCTTGGGTTGAACAGGTCGAGAGGAAGAGAGATGGTGGAAAACTGGGATAGTTGTAGGAGAATGTCAGTGGGTTGTGGGATTTTCTAAACTGTGAGTG
Source organism: Picea glauca (assembly GCA_000966675.3). Lineage (NCBI taxonomy): Eukaryota > Viridiplantae > Streptophyta > Pinopsida > Pinales > Pinaceae > Picea > Picea glauca. Next base: position 280,580 of record JZKD02S0272420.1, read on the forward strand.
GACAGTGAGAGACCACCCTATTTTATGGATTTCTAGCCCCATATCGAGGGTGACTTGTTGTTTATATTTGGAACAACAAGTCTATGGTTGGGTGGAACATCTTTCCCAAGTAGTTGGTTGTACAAAAGTTTTAAAAAGATAAGTGTTTTATCTGTTTTTTGTCTTGCATTATGAGTTTTAATTGTCGTATGTGAACTCTTTGTATGAGACTTATTTATATGTTGTTGTAATGAGTTATTATATACTTTCATGTGTTATTTTAGCATGTTGTAGATACATTTAGATAATGGTTAAATATGTATGATTAAGTAGATGGAAAACTACATGAATTTATTTAGCAAAAAATTTTAAATTTTATGAGTATTATGCATATTAATGTTCCTTAGTTAAGTTGGAGAACATTACAATTCCCACTCAATATAATCACTTTTTATATGTATGGAAAGATACTATCATTTTTAAAATCTATGGTGACTATATCTATAGCATTCAATGCAAAAATATGTAAAAGCTAACTCCAACAATCTCTTAAGTCATTCTGCAAATTGAGAACTCAAAGATGAAGACAAGTGCCTGAGAACTTATGAAGAACTAATTGTTTCCTATGCACCACAATGAATACCAAAGCAATAGAATTCAAAAGATAATCGAAGGACTATCGGTGGTGTCTACAAGAAGACAAACAGGAGCATAAAATATGGGAAAAGTTAATATTTGAATAACATTGAATATGAAAGAAGCAATCCTTGATGAACACATCATCTCCTGGATCTTGTAAAAGTGGGATTTCAAGGAGAAAACTATAAAAGACACCCATCATGGAGAACTACTTCTTGAACATCGAGTGATTCTCGAAATTACAGCTAGCATAATACAATGAAGTTAAACTAAGCAATGTGAAAAAGAGGATGGAGGTGGTTGATGAAGTGTATCCAGTTCAATTATCATTACTTCTCAACATGTTGCATGTGCCAACCTTTGGATCATCGGCACCAATTCAGCACAGCCTCAAACTCCTACTATTGTAATCTAAATAATTATAGAATAAATGTGGTTACCAATAATTTAGTCATTGAACCAATAATATAGAAGCATGCACACATAGAAGGAGGAGAAAGAGAGAACAGAAGTAACTATAAAACAACAAGAAGTAGTATTTATTATCAAATCTTTTTCAAGCAATTGTTATAGTTTCAAGTTCATATTTATTTATACATTACATAAGATGGATTTAGTCACAAATACCTTAACTACCTCAATCGGTCGATCTAACCAATTGATCAACTGACTCAAATTCATAGTCGACTAAATTCATGGGTAGACTTAATTTTTTACAATACTTAGTCAACTAGTCAACCAGGTTCCTCCAACATCTCTCCCAACCTCAAAGTATTCTTTATCCCAAAGAAGCGATGAAATGGGGACAAAATTATACAAAAAAAAATTCTTAATTAATGCTTCATGTAGATATAATGTATGGTTGTGGACAAGTGATGTATATGAAAATTTTATTCTTGATTTTTAATAAACAAAATGTGATTCCAATTGCTAGGGAATATAGACAAAGATGGGGGATAATTAATCCACAAGACAATAGGGGGTCTAGAAAGGGGGTTTTATTCATGATTTTAATTCCCAATATTTTCCCCTAATTTTAATGTTTTGAGTAGACCTCATATTTTTGTTATTGATTGTTCCCAAATCCAATCATTGAATGTATGTAAGAGGGTGAGTATGAGAAGTCACATCCCATAGTTATTGGGAGCATGGGCTTGAAGTAAAATAAGTTTGGGAATGAGTGTGAGTCAACTTGATTGAGGAAAATGGAGGAAAATTGATATGGGAAAGGAGAGTAGTTTTTAGACAGTCATGTTTTTGCATGAATAGCAAGAAGAGTAAAATAGAGAAGAGAATTGGAGCTTGAGCAACAATGGAGGGAGAATTCTAGAGAATTTGTGTAGCTAAAAACTGAAGAAGCAAGTTGTTAGTCTTGCACAAGAACTAGATTTTCAGGCTTGAAGAGTGAAATCATGTGTGAGTTGTGTTGTAACTACAAGTTATTGTTGTTGTTTACTAGTACTTTTTCCTAGCAGTAAGTTCCCTTGAGTTTCCTAGCAGTGAGATTCTCAGTTACATGTGTCAAAGAGACCCTGATAAATGAATGGGACGCCCAATGGAATGAGAGTAGTGAATGGGTACATTCCTTGGGTTGAACGGGTAGAGAGGAAGAGAGTTGTTGGAAAACCGAGATAGATGTAGGAGATTAATGTCGATGGGTTGTGTGATTTTCTAACCTATGAGTGGACAGTGAGAGACCACCCTCTTTTGTGGGTTTCTATACCCATCTTGAGGGTGACTTGTTGTTAAGATTTAGAACAACAAGTCTATGGTTGGGTTGAATGTCCATCCCAAGTAGTTGGTTGTACAACAATTTTAAAAAGATAATTGCTTTATATGTTTTTTGTCTTGCATTATGAGTTTTAAGTGTTGTAAGTGAACTCTTTGTATGAGACGGATTTATATGTTGTTGTAACGAGTTATTAGTTGTTTTGATGTGCTATTTTAGCATGTTGTAGATACATTTAAATAAATGATTAAATATATATGATTAGGTAGTTATAAAGCTATAGGATTTTATTTAGTAGAAAATTTTAAATTTTATGAATATTATGCATAGTAATGTTCCTCAGTTAAGTTGGGGAACGTTACAATTCTCACTCAATATAATCATTTTTTATATGTATGAAAAGATAATATCATTTTTCAAATATATGGTGACTAGATATGTAGCATTCAATGCAACAATATATACAAGCTAACTCCAGCAATCTCTTAATTCATTCAGGAAATTGAGAACTCAAAGAAGAAGACAAGTGCTTGAGAACCAATGAAGAACCACTCATTTCCTATGCACCACAGTGGAGACCAAAGAAATAGAATTCAAAAGATAATCGAAGGACTATCAATGGTGTCTACAAGAAGAGAACCAGGAACATAAAATGTGGAAAAAGTTAATATTTGAATAACATTGAAGAAGAAAGAAGAAATCCTTGATGTACCCATCAACCCTTGAATCTTGTAAAAGTGGGATTTCAAGGTGAAAACTAGAAAAGACACCCATCATGGAGCATTACTTCTTGAACATTGAGTGATTCCCTAAATTGCAGCTAGCATACTACATACATGAATTTCAATTAATAAATGTGGAAAAGAGGATGGAGATGGTTGATGAAGTGTATCCACTTCAATTATCATTACTTCTCAACATGTTGCATGTGCCAACCTTTGGATCATCAATACAAGTCCAGCACATCGTCAACTTCATATTATTGTAATCTAAAGGATTATAGAATAAATGTGGTTACCAATAATATACGAGCATGCACATATAGAAGGAGGAGAAAGAGAGAATAGAAGTAACTATAAAACAACAACAAGTAGTATTTATTATCAAATATGTTTCAACCAATTGTTATAGTTTCAAGTTCATATTTATTTATACATTTCATAAGATGTAGGTAGTCACCACTACCTTAACTACATCGATCGGTCAATCCAACCAGTTGATCAACTGACTCAAGTTCCTAGTCGACTAAATTTATTAGTAGACTTACATTTTTATAATACTTAGTCAACTAATCAATTAGGTTACTCCAACATCTCTCCCAACCTCAAAGTATTCTTCATCCCAAATAAGGGATGATATGGGGACAAAATTATACAAAAAATTATTCTTAACTAATGCTTAATATAGATATAATGTATGGTTGTGGCCAAGTGATGTATATGAAAATTGTATTTCTAAATAATAAACAAAATGTGATTTTCGGTTTCTAGGGAATATGGACAAAGATGGGGGTTGATAAATCCACAAGACAAGAGGGGGTCTAGAAAGGGGTTTAATTTCCAATCCTTTTCCCTAATTTTAATGTTTTGAGTAGACCTTATATTTTTGTTGTTGAGTGTTCCCAAAGCCAATCATTGAATGTATGTAAGAGGGTGGGTGTGAGAAGTCACATCCCATAGTTATTGGGAGCATGGGGTTGAAGTACAATAAGTTTAGGAATGAGTGTGAGTCAACTTTCTTGAGGAAAAGGGAGGAAAATTCATATGGGCAAGGAGAGCAATTTTTAGACAG
>JZKD02S0272420.1:286477-299576 GCA_000966675.3 Picea glauca
TTCTTAATTAATGCTTAATATAGATATAATGTATGGTTGTGGCCAAGTGTTGTATATGAAAATTGTATTTCTAAATTTAATAAACAAAATCTGATTTCAGTTTCTAGGGAATATGGACAAAGATGGGGGTTGATTAATCCACGATACAAGAGGGGGTCTAGAAAGGGGGTTTTATTGATGAGTTTAATTCCCAATCCTTTTCCCTAATTTTAATGTTTTGAGTAGACCTTATATTTTTGTTGTTGAGTGTTCCCAAAGCCAATCATTGAATGTATGTAAGAGGGTGGGTGTGATAAGTCACATCCCATAGTTTTTGGGAGCATGGGGTTGAAGTACAATAAGTTTAAGAATGAGTGTGAGTCAACTTTCTTGAGGAAAAGGGAGCAAAATTCATATGGGCAAGGAGAGAAGTTTTTAGACAGTCATGTTTTTGCATGAACAACAAGAAGAGAACAATAGAAAAGAGAATTGGAGCTTGAGAAACAATGGAGGGACAATTATAGAGAATTTGTGGAGCTAAATACTGAAGAAGCAAGTTGTTAGCCTTGCAGAGGAGCCAGGTTTGGGCTTGAAGAGTGAAATCATGTGTGAGTTGTTTTGTAACCACAAGTTGTTGATGTTGTTGTTTACTTGTACTTTTTCCTAGCAGTAAGTTCCCTTAAGTTTCCTAATAGTGAATATCTCGATTACATGTTCCAGAGAGACCCTGATAAATGAATGGGACGCACGATGGAATGAGAGAAGTGAAGGGGTATATTCCTTGGGTTGAATGGGTCGAGAGGAAGAGAGCTAGTGGAAATCCAGGATAGTTGTAGGAGAATGCCAATGAGTTGTGGGATTTCATAAGTTGTGAGTGGACAGTGAGAGACCACCCTCTTTTGTGGATTTCTAACCTCATCTCGAGGGTGACTTGTTGTTGATATTTGGAACAAAAATTATATGGTTGGGTGGAATGTCTGTCCCAAGTAATTGGTTGTACAACAATTTTAAAAAGATGTGTTTTATCTGTTTTTTGTCTTGCATTATGAATTTTAATCGTTGTACGTGAAATCTTTGTATGAGACTGATTTATATGTTGTTGTAATGAGTTATTAGATGTTTTCATGTGTTATTTTAGCATTTTGTAGATACATTTAGATAATGGTTTAATATGTATGATTAAGTAGCTAGAAACCTACAGGAATTTATTTAGAAGAAAATTTTAAATTTTATGAGTATCATGCATAGTAATGTTCCTCAATTAAGTTGGAGAATGTTACAATTCCCACCCAATATAATCATTTTTATATGTATGAAAAGATATGATCATTTTTCAAATCTATGGTGATTAGATATATAGTATTCAATGCAACAATATATACAAGCTAGCTCCATCAATGTTTTAAGTCATTCTACAAATTGAGAACTCAAAGAAGAAGACAAGTGCTTGAGAACTGATGAAGAACAAGTTGTTTTCTATGCACCGCAGTGGAGACCAAAGAAATATAATTCAAAATATAATTGAACGACTATCGATGGTGTCTACAAGAAGAGAAACAGGAACATAAAATATGGGAAAAGTTAATATTTGAATAACATTGAAGAAGAAAGAAGAAATCCTTGATGAACGCATCAACCCCTTAATCTTGTAAATGTGGGATTTCAGGGCAAAAACTAGAAAAGACACCCATCATGGAGCACTACTTCTTGAACGTCGACCGATTCCCTAAATTACAGCTAGCATACTACATGAATGAAGTTCAACTGAGAAATGTGGAAAAGAGGATGGAGGTGGTTGATGAAGTGTATCCACTTCAATTATCATTACTTCTCAACATATTGCATCTGCCAACTTTTGGATCATCAGCACCAGTTCAGCACAACGTCAAATTCCTACTAATGCAATCTAAAGGATTATAGAATAAATATGGTTACCAAATATGGTTACCATTCATGTAGTCATTGAACTAATAATATACAAGCATGCACATTGTTGGGCTCTAAAGATGTCCTAAAAACAACCTTAGTCTGACATTAATTTCATCAACCGAGGATTTGTATTTTCTCTCAAGAATGTCATCAAAGTATATGCAGATAGTCGTAGAGGTTTCAATTCAGTTACAGCAAATCTGAGTCTATCTAAATTACTGTGATAATCAAGTTCTTCACACATTGACTAAAAACTCTGAAACTAATAACTCAATCAACAGAAATATATTTTGAGCAGAAACACACCATAAATCAAAACATCAATCACTTTATTAATTCATTCATCTATCTAAGAAACAACAATTTAGTCTACGAAAAACACTTAATGAATCAATCTCTCGATGATTAATTAATTTGTTGGAAAGGAACAGTGATCTATTGAATATTTAAGAAGGAACAAAAAATGTGAACTAAACGAAAGGAACAACAAATGCGAATTTGATAAAAGGAGCAACAAATGCGAATTTAAATGAAAGGAATTCACAAGTGATAAATTGACAACAAATGGGAAAGGAACAACAATCAATACTCTCCAAATGGAACATCTATTTTCTGCAAATCAAACAGCATAACCAATTCATAAAAGAATCAACACATTAAAGAGTCTATCTTAACTATTGAAAGGAAATTCAAATCACAAAATTATAACAGAATTGATAAAATTACAAATGAGACAGTAGCTCCTGTTGACTAGGCCCACAGTCTTCAGAAGATACTGCTATGAAAAACTCAATACACATAAATGATCAAAAGGCTTGAAGCTTTCATTATTCCATAATTGATATGTCATTTACAATGGTATTGATGTACAAAGTGTCAACAATTTAAGAGATCTGAATTCTTTGGTTATCTCTCTATCGTTCACTATTTTTTATACATTACAATGAGATAAGTAAATTAAACTATCCTGAGGATCGAGAGATCCTCAGGATTGTTTTTACTATTTATGAAGATTGCAAGATAAAAATTTAATCTTCCTTTGAACCGTTTTGTGCCTAATTTCTTCGATCTTCAATGGCATGTGCATCTTCATGATCTTCTTAATTATCTTTAGTTAACAACAATTGTCCATTTCTGGATAAAATAAAAACAATTCAAACCAAAGTTCAGAAAATATCTAATATCATTCAATAATATTTCCTAAAGGCTTTTTAACAATTTTATTCCCTAATTACTTCAAATTAATAAAAAAAGTCAACAAAGAATATATCAAAAACCAAAGTAACCAAGAGAATATTTATACCTTTTTCTCAACCCAACATACCCCCAGCTTACCTTTTTGCATGTCTCATGCAACAAGAGAGTTTATATGCAAAGCAGTGATATTGAAGGGTGGAAATGTCTCTTCCCTAGGTCTCTGGAACCCATGCTTACCTTTAAGCTCTTCAAAAGCAAGATCTTCCCTTTTCTTACAAATTTCATAAACACTTTGATAACCCTTTGGAGGATACCAAATAATGGGGGGATTGTACCTGCATCCAATCTAAGAAGGCCCTTCTCCCATTATCATTTTGGCATACCTCTCTAACCTGAGAGCAGATGCTTGAAAATTCCTAAAACCAAATGGTTCCTTGTTCTTGACTTTGTTTGAAGAGACATTCCATCTTAATTTGGCAACAGAAAGGGATTCTTCTTTAATTTCTCCAAAATACTGCAGCCCGAAATGTACAACATGTCTATGGATGAGAGCTAAAGATTCCACAACCTTCTCCTTATTCATGAATGCTCTGTGTTGCATAATGGTATCAAAGGTTTTAAGAGGTTCCCCTCTGATCCATAGGTCTAGTCCATTATCCCTTTTCATGAAGACTTTATGTGCTTTGACCCACCTAAGTTGATTTTTGGCAAAAGAAAAAAAGGCTTGAAACTGAATATCCCAAGTGAATGGATTGGGGTTCTCTTCTTTGTTTTCTTCTAGAATGAAATTGTGAAGATATAGTTCACACAAAAAGTATTGTATTCCATCATATTGTTCTTTAAAACATGAAACCAAATAAGAGATAGTGGTAAACTCAGAAGGTGTGCCTGCCCTAATGGATTTCACTTTTAATAACAGATAACGTTCTAATAGAAATAGGGCATAATTAGTAGCAGGGGCCCTGCAAGCTAATACATCAGAATAAATGGAGCAAACATTTTTTATTTGCTCCAAATCTCCATCAAGTTGAACCTGTACCTTCTTCACCTTTTATTTAGCTCTGTTGAGCTCAACAAAGGTTTCATTCTCAGTTGCTAACATGGCTCGGAGTTGTCTGACAACTTTCTGATGTTCTTTCATTGTCACCATTTCACTTCAACATTGGGTTAGGGTTTGTTGGGATTTTTCTAGTTCTTCTTCCAACCTTCTAATAGTGGCATCATGTTCAGGGGAATAAAATACTTCTTCAGTCTGAACAGTTGTTTCTACTGTTGCTTGAACATCTGTCTAAGTTTCTATTTCAATTGATTCCAAAGGAGCATGAAATTATGTTTGTGTTTTAACAGAATTAGTGTGAATTTCCCTTCTGGGAAGTGGATTTCTTCCCTGTACTCTAGCCCTCTTATATTTCTTCTTCTTATGGGATTTGTCAGCTTGTTCTATATGCTTCTTAAGTTGTTTAATTTTTTCTTTCAATCTTCCAACTTTTTGTTTTAATATTTTTATTTTCTTGACCCTCTTCCTCAATGTCTTGTTTTCATGTTCCAATTTTCTAATTTTGTTATTTCCTTTTCCTATTGTTACTTTCTCTCTAAGGGGAATTTCAAGGTCTTCCCCACCTTTATCAATTGGTAATTGATTATCTGTATCTTATGGGTGATCCGGTTTCTCTAAAGGATTGTTCTCATCGAACTGAGGTTCTGGTTGTTGTTCTCCCTCATGAGATGGCATCTCCATATCAGAAAGATCAAAGACAGGATTTGAATGAGAAGAAATTGGAGCTTGGGGTTCTTATGTCCTATCTTCATCTTCAGTAAGTGATATCCCTAAATTTCCCAACACTTGGGCGATCTCCTCTTCATAAATTCTGAAGAAATCATCATGTTGTCCTACAGGGATTTCATGTGATGGTTGTTCTGTTTGTACAGTTTTCTGAGTGCTTTCAAGTTGTGTTGTCTCTTTATCCTTTATTCTTTTTACAGAGGAGGTTTCAGGAACAGAAATTGTTCTCTGTCTTTTCCTCTTTTATGTTCCTGCTTGAATGCTATGAGTTTCTGCCAACTGAATAATGTTTGTTACCATTTCAGGTTGAGGGGATGGTATTTCTATTTGGGCATTATCTCCCTCTGTCTAGGTTGCCTCAATTCCTTGTGGGGGAATTTCATGGTTGACTTCAGGTTGCCCAATTTGCAGGGGTCTGTCGAGCTCAATTAAGTCCCCCCACGTTATTTGTGTATTATTTAAGGCCATGTCTACTATCAATTTTACTAACCCATGATGATTGATTACATTAGCGAAGTCTTTGGATTTTTGGGTTCTTCCAGCGACTTCATGCAACATGGTATTCAAAAAGAATGGTAGATTTATTACTAATAGTTATTTTAATACTACTAGCAAATTAAGGTGGTGAGGTCTCACCACATCGTATCGTCCATCGCATGTGATATATCTCTGCACCACGCCTGCTAGCTCCCTCCATGGTTTTCTAAGAGCATTGGGGTTGAGGCCTTTTCCTTTCTTATTGAATTCCTCCCCTGGTTCTGCGAAGGACTCCACAACTTCCTTGAGTTTTGTGTATTTACCAGTCCACTGTGTTCCTTCGTTTGGGAGGCCTATTACCTCAGCTATAATGGCATCAGTAACCGGTATTTGTATGCCCCAAATTATTGAGACTCCCCCCTATAAATTTTGGAAGAATGCTAGCGTGGAATTTATATCAAATCCCTGTAGTATGTTAAAGTATTGCATCCACCCTAGACGGTGTAGAATTTCCCTTGCTTGGTCGGTTACTTGCAGCACTGTAGGCTCACGATGAATGCTTCGGCCACCCATATCTTATGTAAACAAGTTAGCACAACTGTCATTCCCAACTACAAAACTAGTTAGACCAACCTGTGAAAGAAAATTACTAGAAATGGTAAAAATTACATAACAACAATGGTATATAGAAATACAAATTTTTCCATTATCTGTAATCATTATGTCTTATCGATAATCGTGCAGAATTTTCACCCCCCGATGAATGAAAAGGTCGACCTCAATCATCGATATGTGTGAACATAATGATGATAGTCAGTCAAGTGAGGGATAATTATTACGTTGTCATTGTTGGGAGAACAATCGTTAATAACTTTCAAAGCATTTTAATGTTAATCATGAACAATAATCACACCTTTTGTGGAAAGTACAATTTCAAATAGAAATATTCAATATGTTAAGGAAGAATTCTAAGTAGTCCTAATTTGTTCTCATTTTATAAATATGTCAAGTGTCATAATTTTGTTACTTTCCCTTGTGTTGAATATAGCTGAAATGCTAGCCTCTTTTTTTAAGAAAGGAATTCCATGAACACAATAAAAACTTAGCATATTAAAATAAACTTCAATACCATAGGTAGAGCCACTACTGCTAGCAGGCGTCCATAGCCTCGATAGGGTTGCCTTTTAACCCATAGATGAGCCAGTATCCTCAATAAATAGTTTGAGTAGTATTTTCCCAAAAAGGCCACTATCCTAGTTTGGTAGCCAAATAATAACAATGCCACTCACTAGATTGTAACAAAGTGAACAAGTCGGCTCGTGATGGGACCTCTTGTCCTTTGACCTTGAATGTCAAAGGCCATTTCCTTGGTGTGGTAGCCATAGTGGGAATTTCACTTATGTTAATCTCTTATGATCGTGGTAGGTTGGCTCATGATGAGACCCCCTATCCTTTTTGGGAGAAGGTTATTTTCTTTATTTAAATTTATTTGTATTATTATTACTTTATTTCTTTTTTTTTCTTTTTTTTAGGCTTTATTAAGGGAGGCTCATCTACTCCTTAAGAGTGTGGGATGTCGTAAGAAGTGTAAGAATTCCAAGTAAAAATGTGCCTTAGACTCCTTATTATGATGAAAAGGCAATTTATCATTCAAGTATATGTATATATAGGGGAAAGAAATGAATTACGGTGGTTAAGGATTATGAACAATATTAAGATAATTCGGAAAAATCAACCCATGAACAATTTTGATAAGGTATGCTAGATATTCCTCAAAAAGAAAATGACAAATCGTTACCATGATGATTAGAAGTGATGTTGTTGAAAATTAGTTAGTGAAGTTCATACCCAAAGGAGTGGCTAACTGTATCAGAAGCACGTATTGTTGGTCGAAGTAAAAATCGTTACTTTCAAAGGAAAGGAACAACAACAAGAACAACCGCAAAAAGGAACAGCAATTGTTTCTTTCGAATGAACAACGCTACCCAGAAAAAAGGAACGACAGTCGCGACAAAGGGAACAACAGTTGTTACATTCGAATGAACGATGCTACCCGCAAAGGGAATGTCAATCGAAACAAAGGGAACGGTAGTTGTTGCGTTTGAATGAATGACACTACCCACAAAGGGAACAACAATCACAACAAAGGGAATGGTAGTTGTTACATTCGAATGAACGACACTACCCACAAAGGGAACAACAATTGCAACAAAGGGAACGACAATTGTTGCATTTGAATGAACGACACTGCCCGCAAAGGGAACAACAATCGCAACAAAGGGAACGACAGTTGTTACGTTCGAATGAATGACACTACCCGTAAAGGGAGCATCAATCACAACAAAGGGAATGACATCTATTACGTTTGGGGAAGATGACGATAATGTTCAAATTTAACCATCTAATTAAGTTATTGGATACCTCCCGCATAAAGTTTGTTTTAGCGAATCTAGGATTGATTAGTCATCAACTAAATTCATTTAATTTTAAGGGTAGGTTTATTCATAATCGGGGGAATACAATATATTGGATGGTTTACGGTGTCATGCATTCATTTTCTATTTACTACAGTCGTGCATTCATTTAGTGCAATCACCCAACTTTTTGTTGCACAACATGACATATTTATCTCTTGTATAAAACAAGGTTTATATTTGATGGATTTTTCAAAGTGAGACAAGAGAATTTGAATTTTTGAATAAGGAACAGAAAAGAGTGCTAATTATATTTCATTACAGTGATCTTTTCTAGTTTTTGTTCTCCAAATCTCTTTATAGTGACTTTCCTAGAAAGAAAAAACCTAAAACTCGATCAAATATTTAAAGAAAAATATATACAATATGTACAGTGTTGGAAAGACAACAAATTCATGGAGCTAAAGATGTTGGGATACCTTCCCATCCAGCTAAAATCTGAACAGAAGGATCATTACTTACTTCTTGGAAAAAGGAGTCTTTTGAAAGTGGTTGATGGTAAAGTCGTAGTCGACCTCCATTTACCAGAAAAGGAGAACCAGACCCGTCGATGGTAACTAAAGTGACAGTTCCATTATCATGGAATTCCTTAATTTCATACGGTCCCAACCACCTTGTCTGCAATTTCCCAGGAAAATCCTGAAATCTGGAATCATAGAGAAGTGCCCAATCACCCTTATGGAAGAATTTCTTCTTGATATGCTTGTCGTGCCAGCTATCTCTTTGTTGTTGAATAACATTTGTGCACTGAACGGTGAACAACTATGCTTCATCTAACTCATTGATTTGTTGTAAGCGACATGTGTGTGCTTCCGTAAGATCCAGTCCAATTTCTTGGGCCATTCTTAGAGTCTTGATCTCAAATTCAATTGGAAATATAGGCTCTTTTCCAAAGACTAGGTGATAAGGAGAGTAGTTGTTACGACATGTTGTGCGATAGGCCCATGAGGAATTTGGAAGCTCGACTGCCTAATTTTGATGGTTTGTTGAAACTATTTTTGTCAATATTGTCTCCAAGACTTTATTGGTACTCTCCACTTGTTTGTTTTCCTATGGGTGGTATGGGGAAGTAACCCTGTGTTTAAAGTGATAATTGCACAGAGTGGCCGATATTTTATGTGTCGTAAATTGCGACCCTTCGTACGTGATTGCTTCCCTAGGTAATCCATAGCGTACAAATAGTTCAAAGAGAAACTCAATGACTTCTTCCTTAGTTGTGTTTGGAAAGGCCACTTCTTCTACCCATTTGGTCATATAGTTTGTTGCAACTAGTATATAAGATTTTTGGTTTGATTTTGGGTTGAAGGGGCCAACAAAATCCAGTGCCCATTTCTCAAAAGGTTCCATCACCACTTGTGGTTGTAGGGGAATTTCATCAAATTGGCCTGGTCAGCCCATCCTATGACAGTTGTCATAGGCCTAGACATACTTCTTTGCATCTTTGAATATTGAGGGCCAATAATAGCCCATTTGTAAAACCTTATGCCCAGTTCTGTTGTCTGCAAAATGTCTGCCACAGGGATCATCATGACATGCCTTCAAGACATTGTGAATTTCATCGTCTCTGATACATCTTCGGATCTGAAGATCAGACCCTGTGTGGAAAAGATATCCACCAATCCAGGTGAACCATGCATTGCGATGAACAATTAATTTTCTTTCTCTTGATGACAGGTGTGCTGGAAATTTCCCAACTGCCAGATAATTCACCACATCAGTGTACCAAGGCGTCTTAATAGTCACAGTGAATAGGTGTTCATCTAGAAATTGGTCTTCAATTGTCAAAGAGTTATCTGTTTTGGGTACACAAGACAAGAAATATGCAATACGATTCTCTCTTCGCGACCGATCCTCAATGGTGATGTTGAATTCCTGCAACAACAACAACCACCGAGTAACTCGTCCATTAGTAATTGGTTTGTTAGCTAAGTATTTAATAGTAGAGTGATTAGTATACAGAACCACTAGATAGCCTGTTATATAGCATGTATAACGGCTAAAAATTCATTTTTTGTTACTGTGTAATTTAATTCAGCAGGAGTAAGATTTTTGCTAATAAAATAAATAGCGTAAGGTTTCTTGTCTTCTTCATGTCCAAGGACAGTGCCTATAGTGATATCTGATGCATCTGAAGAGATGTGAAATGGTAATTTCCAGTTTAGTCCTCTTAGCACCGGTGTTGTTAAAACTAACCTTTTAAGTTTTGCAAATGCAACATCACACTTATCAAACCACTAAAATTCCACATTACCAGTTAAAGCATGTAAAGGTGCAGTTGTTCTTGAAAAAAATTCTATGAATCTGTGATAATATCCTGCACAGACAAGGAAACTACATACATCGGTTTGTGTACGAGGTGTAGACAAATTAAGGATTACCTCTACTTTTGATGGGTCTACCTTGATTCCATATGCATAAACATAGTGTCCTAGTACCACACATTCAGTCATCATCATATGACATTTCTCATGACTCAAACATAGCCTTGTAGTAATGCATCGTTCCAGTACCTTCTCTAGATTGCTTAAAGCTTGATCAAAGTCAGTGCCATAAGGGGTAAATTTTCCATGCAAACTTCCAGTCCTTCATTAATTAAATCAGAAAATATGCTTAAAATAGCTCTTTGGATTGTAGTTGGAGAATTACATAATCCAAAGGGAAATACTCGATATGCGAAGGTACCCCAGGGACATGTAAATGTAGTTTTATCTTGGTCTTCCGGAGCAATTTGAATCTGATTATAACCACTAAAGCCATCTAGGAAGGAGAAAAATTGCTTCCCTGCTAAAGTATCAAGGACCTAATCAATAAAAGGTAGGGGAAAATGGTCCTTCTAGGTAGCTTTATTGAGTTCTTTGTAGTCTACATAGATTCACCACTTACCATTCTTTTTAGGGACGATTACTAGTGGAGATACCCACTAGTTGTCTGAAATAGGATATATGAAATCTACATCCAACAGTTTTTGTAATTCTTCTTTGAAAATGTCCCTGAGATGAGGGTTTAATCTTCGTTGGGGTTGTCATATGGGTCGGGCATCTTTTTCAATATAGATATGAAGTGTACATAGTTGGGGATAAATTCCCTTCATGTCGGGATACTCCCAAGAAAAAGCCTGTTGATATTTAGAAAGGATCTGAATTAATTTTTGTTGTTGTTGCTCATTAAATTTGCATTAATATTCATAAATCTTCATGGTGCGATTTCAGCTGTAATGTTGTTGTTGAAAGCATTAGTGGGAATCTGTTGCTCCATCAATTCTTCCAAAGGATATCCCTGTGCTTCATTATCTAAGACAACTTTTATAATTTGACATGTTTGTTTTCTTATAACATTTGGGTTGTTAATGAAGTTGTTGATCACATCATCTTCTAGTTGGTTTTTAAGCCCAAGATCTTCTTCTAGTGTGAGAGGAGATTGTAGGTTTTCTTTTGGATATCTAGGTGGTTGCGAGTGTTGATGTATGACAGGTAGACTTGGTTTAGCTGGAGGATACAAGATAAGGTTCTTTATAGCACTTCCTCTAGCAATTGTCATGTTGCATGTGCGACATCCTATGCATGCATCTGTCGTTGCTAGCCACGGTCGTCCCAATATTAACGGGTGTCCATTGAGTCTACTTCTTGGGTTTATAACTAGAAAATCGGCTGGGTATTCCCAAGAGTCGACCGATATTGCTATGTCTTGTAATGTGCTGACTGGTTTAACCACCGATCTATCAGCTAGTTCTAACATAGTTTAAGTAGGTTCGAAGGAGGTGATACCCAGAACATTACAAGTCTCAGTGGTTAGAATATTGATGGCTTCCCCCAAATCCACCAGTGAATTTGGAAAAAAACAACTCTGTATCTGAACCTCTACCACGGGATTCCCTGGGTATGTGTATTTGACTGACTCCTTCTTGCCTAGAATAAGATCGGACAAAGTTCCTACCACGTGAACAGTTGATGGATTCTTACTTTTCCTTCCGGGCTTCTTCCCACATAATTCTTTAATTGTTTTTGCATAAATAGGAATATCTTGTAAATCCTGTAGGAGTGGAATTTTAACACATAGATTCTTTAGTTCCCCAATGTTATAAAAGTTAGGATATACGGCTGGTTTTGCTATCATTAGCCTCTCGGGAAACGAGGGGGAGAAATTATGTCTTTATCATGATTTTGTTGCTCGATTGTATTTTCCCCCTGTTTTGTTTCTTTTGATATGACCACAGTCAATGGTTTTATTGTTGGTTGTCTATCATTCTCATTCTCTTGTTCTTGATGAATCTCACTTTCCTCGGGAGAAATTATATGCCCTTATCTCAACCGGAGCTCGTTGCACCCTACAAAGTTTGTTTCACCCTCCAAATTCTCGACAATTTGCACAAGTTGGATTGGTCTTTTATTAGGATTCAGGTTGGGTTGAGCTGGTAATTGAGGGTGCATTTGAGGTTGGGGATTTTGGGGAAATTGAAGTGGAGCTTGTAAAGTGGTATGAGGTTGACGAGCCATTCCCATGGGTTGATTTGTCAGTCCCATGGGGTGCTGCCAGTTTTGAGTCCAATTGGGGGATTGGGAAATTGTGCTAGTCCACTGTGAAGGATAGGGATTATTATTTTAATTATTCCAAAATGGGGTAGGGTATTGCAAGTTAGGCCAAGTAGGATTATCAACTGGTTGATTTGGCCAGGGTGCAGTAGGATATTGTTGGGACTACCAGGTGGGATTAGCAAATGGTTGGACCTACCATGTGTTTACAGAATTATGCTACTGATTATACTGCCTAGAAAAGAAAGAAGAAGGATCTTGTAGCGTACCTGGGGGGGAGAGCATGCCACTAGCGACGTTGAGCCATCAAATATATTGGTTTTGTTTCCTCTTATTCTTATTTAAAGACAGATTTTAGTCCTGGGAGTGATGGACATTGCTTTGTTGCATTGTCTTTGGCACAGATGGCGCAGGTCCGAACCACATCCAAGGGACAATCCCTTGAACCATTTTTCCTCCTGCACCGTGGGAAAAATATAGCCAACGTTTATTCTTATTCCACTTGTTTCTGTTAACCTGCAAAACATCCAATTGTGTAGTCAAAGTACCCAAAATGTTTGTTTTAAAATTTTCTAAAATATTACCAATTTATGCTCGGGTGACACTCCCATTAGTAATGTTGATGCTTTTGGTGAAGGGGGCTCGTATTCCCGATCTGGTTCGTGTACTACCACGCGAACACCCGATACACAATTGGACAATTTCATCATATGTTTCTTGATAAATATCTC
>JZKD02S0272420.1:299586-337008 GCA_000966675.3 Picea glauca
AGGGTTTGGTAATAATAAAGTGTGGTTTCTTCTATTTTGCTTTGTGGATCTATTGTGTATTCAGTAATTGTGTTGATTATATCTTCAAATCTAGTATTGGTACTTAACATAGAGACTGTGTGACCTAATATATATCAGTTGGAGAAGTGAATATGCATTTTCCTATATTCAAATATAAATTGATTTGTCAACATATTTCAAGCATCATCTTGAGCCAATTTATATGGTTTCTAAGAAAATTATAAATGGTCTAATTGTCAAAGTATATAGCAATGGTTTTATACATAAACTCCTCAAACGTTTTGACTACTATCCTTGAGAAGACAACATGAGCATTTTTCAGCACAAACGGCATCACTATAAGAAAAAGATCCAGACTCCATCACAAATGTGATTTTTTATTGTCTTCTTTTTCTATTGGCACATGATTGTATCACAAAAAATCATCAATTAATGTGTAGCACTCATGGCCTACTATGTCATTACGTATTTCATCTGCAAATAGGGTTGGAAAGGGATCCTCATATTTTTAGGGTCATGCTTCTTGGGCTGCACAACCATGGATCTAGCGCACACAAACTTTCCTATTGGGTAAATAATGTATGTTACCAAAAAAAATTCAATATCCTTCTATACAATTTATTTACATTTGTGTGTCAATTTGTAAGGTCTCTTATTAACATGTTTGGCATTAGGCATTAGGTTGATTTTCATCTCACCCATTTATTTGACTAGATCATTCAAGTCTTTGTCATCCTAGGAAAATACATCATGGTATTCGTTTAACAAGTCAACTATCTCTATTGTCTATTTTTATAAGCAGTAATCCCCAGTTTTGGCCATTTTCGGTTGACCATCATTCGAAATTTCAACTCTTGTTTATTTCGATTTTTGCATCCATCCACTCTAGCCCCTTTGATTTCTCCCTATAGTCAATTTTTCCCCCTCTTCTTTTTTTGGGCCACATTGCCTAATCACTTTAGTACGTAATTGACTTCTTTTTGCACCTTTGGATGTTGTTTTCTTCATCTGAAACTATTTTCAAAAAAACTTTCATTTTCCATTTCAATTCTTTGTTCTATGAGGACTTTCTACTCTTGTTATTCACATGTTATTTTGTTACAAGTCAATGTTGACCATGTGTCGACCGTCGACTTGCCCTTGTCTTTTGTGTTCTTAATAGTCAACTTTTCTATAAATTAGTGTATCTCTTACACTCCCTCTTCTAATTATACCTCTACTGGGACAAAGGAGAAATATTTTATAAAATTTGCTTTCAAGGTTTTCCTTTACATGTGTCCCATCTTGTTTCTTCAATCTCGTACCATAGATATGGTAAGTCTTCTAAAATATTAAGAAACATGTGTGGCTACATCCTTTTATCATGGTACCCAACCCTCTTCCATTTATTTTCATAGAAAAGGTATTTCTCAATGGGTCAAAGTTATGCTTGAAATTCATTATTTGTGTTGCAACAATTAATTTATTCCCTCCAAACCTTTCAATAAAATATGTCATAATTGTGGCCCAAATCTATAGTCAATGGGCATTAGTACCCCACTAATGAGAAACTTGTCATATAAAGCATTGCACCAACTTTTGTTGTCAACCTTTTTCTCCATTGGTTTTTGACACCTCATCAATGTGTATGGTGGGGGATTCATGTTCTTTGAACCTTAGTTAGGGGGGAGCACTTGACACCAAGTTTGTGGATGTTAAGTTGGAATACTACTTAATCTTTATTTCATAGACAGTTGGCATTGATCTTATTTAGAGGTAGGTCTTGAGGATATCCCTTGGTGTGGCTTTAATAAACCAAGAATCCCTTGTTCTTGACTCATAGTTTTCCATGTACCACTCATATAGTTCAGAGTTTGAATTTTGTTCCATAGAGAAGGGTGATCTTAAGTGCAATCCTCCTCTAGCATTTGGTTTGACATTTTTTTGTTCCTTGCATCACTTGATATAACTTTCTTATATCAAATTTTCCATCCCAGGGTTTTGATCAAGGCTTGCCTTCTGTAGGGTCTAAAAGTATAATTAGCCTTCTATAATTTCTCTTTAAATTTTCTCTATCTTTCTCTGAGGATATTGTTTATTTCATTTTCCTTCCCCAATGTATTCTGACTAACCCCGCATATGTTATAGTTTCTTCAACCAAAGGAGATGACCTCAAAGTCAACTCAAGTTTCTATTCCCATTATGTTTGTTTCTATTCATTTTAACAACCAAATGGGTTCTCATACCTATTATCGATATAGGTGAAATATTGATAGATCATAAATCCTTATCTGAATCATCTGCCAAACAATGTTAGACCTTCATATAATGGAAGCACAGTGACCTAAATTCCATGGAGACTTTCAAATATAATATCAAATGAAAAGTAAATGTCCTACAAGTTTCCCAAGGAAGGTAAAAGGAGTCTGGGATATTTTGATGAAAATGGTCAAAAAGCTACAAACAAAGTGTGGAAATCATGTCACTAGGCAAAAAAACAAGCAAGTTCCAAAATTTATGTGGGAAACCATTGTCTCTTATTGGGGCTCTTAGATCAAATGCCCTCAATGTGGTTCAAAAATGATATCTCTAACCATGAATTATCGAGGGCTAGCAAATCCCTCTAAAAAATGGCCCTAAAACGATTAGTGGAGACAACAAATCCATCTGTTATTTTTTGCAACAAATTATGAGTGATCGGGAGAAAATAATTCATGATCTTTCAAAATTTCTTGGGAGCTGGGGTTTTAGTTTTATTGGTGCTATAAGGATATCAAGGGGGAACATCACTAGGTGGATGAAAATCTCTTTTACCTTTACTAACTCCTGGTCTTTCTCACTGTGTCTAGGGACAGTGATGTTCTCTCTAGACATAGGGAAAGAAATTACCTTTCTAAGTATTTATGGACCCTGTTTGGATAGGGTGGAATATTGAAACAATATTTTCCATATAGATTGGATACAGCATGGTTTCTCTAGACATAGGGAAATAAATTACCTTTTTGAATATTTATGGACCCTATTTGGATAGGGTGGAACATTGGAACAATATTTTCTATTTAGATTGGATACAGTATGGTTTGGTTGTGTTAGGGGAGGACTTAAACTTTACCCTGGGAGCTTCAAAATTATGGGGAACAACTGCACAAGTGGGTTGTCTATTGGGATATTTTCTTTAAAAAATGGAGGAAGTAGTCTTGTTGGATATAAAACTTGCCAAGCTATCTCCAACTTGGAGGAATTAAAGAACAAGAGAGGTTTGTCTTGCAAAAATATTATATTGGTTTCTAATCTATGAAGCATTCCTTGAAGAAATCATTAGAATGCAATAATGGGTCACCTCTAGTGGGGACTTTGACCATAGCCCGATGCTACTGGAAGTACATCCAACCCAAAAAAAAAAAAAAAGTTAAAATTGAACGTTGATTGGATAAAGGAAGAGGATTTTTTTTTAAATATCTAAGAGGTATGGGCATTGTTTAATGGATCCTTAAGAGACTCTACACCCATGAAATTTGATAAAATTTTGAAAAAGGTAGTGGTCCAATGGGAAAAGGAAAAAAAAAATAGAAAGATGAAATAATTCTCGTGGAGGAAGATTTAACATCTCATTACAGTAGTGAAGGTTTTGGAATTTTTTCAAAGGAATAGAAAATAGAAATAAAAAAGGTTGAGGGGAAAATGAGACACATCTTTTTGAAAAAAGAGAAAGAATGGAGACTCCAAAGTAGGACTTTACGACTCCAAGCACGTGATGAAAACACAAAGTTTTTTCATACATTTGTCAATTGTAGGAAGAGCATTAATTCAGTATGGACAATAGAGAAGGAACATGGCTCATTGGAAACAAACTTTAAGAATATGGATGCAGGAGTTAATTATTTCACATCCATCTTCAAGGAGGATTCTCGTGCCACAATAGTGGATATATTAAGATTGTCAAATTCTTTCTCAAGCTTTGTCAATCCAAAATACAATTAGGTATTAATGGAAGAAGTGGGCAAAGAGGAACTACATAGGATTTTACAGAGTTTTCAACAGAATAAAAGTCCAGAGCTAGATGAAATTGTGGAATTTTTCCTTGAGTGTTATAAATTTATTGAGGAGGATCTAAAGAGAGTGGTTGATTTAACAAGGTCCACAGGTAAAACCCTAGGTGCCTTCAATACAACCTTTATAGCATTGATCTGAAAAGTTGATAATCCCACAACATCTGAAAAATTCAGGTCAATATACTTATGCAACTATATATATGAAATCATATTGAAGGTTATTGCAAGAAGGCTAGAAAGAGTATTGTCAAAGCAAAATTTATGACAAGTAGTTCAACTTCCTAAAGGGAAGACAAATACACGAGGCATAGGAAGGTCTACACTCAATCAAGGTCCAAAACCAAAGAGAAATGGTAGTCAAGGTGAACCTATTCAACACATACAACAAGGTGAGTTGATTATACTTAATATTAATTTTCATTCATTTGGTATTCCATCATCAATTTGTAGTATGGGTAATGAATTGCATTACATATGTATCTTTTTCTATTCCCATTTATTGAGCAACATCTCCTTTCTTCCAGCCAAAAAAATTCCTAAGACAGGGGTGCCCTTTGTCCCTACTGTGTTTCATTTTAGTTGTTGAAATCTTGCATAAGGCTATTAAAAGAGGCCTATGAAACAAACATTTCAAAGAGGTCAATATTAAAATTTCCTGCAATATAACACACCCATTATTTGTCGATAGTATCTTAATTTTAGTAAAGGATCAAAAAGGGTGGCTAAGAAGCTACCATTTTGCATGGCCACTCGAATGAAAACTAATATATTAAAAATCAATGATATCCCTTTGGGGGTATCTCGAAGTTGGAAAAAAACTATTTAACACAATTATTTCTTTAATATTTGGTGTCTCCCAATATTGATTTGAAATATTTAAGCTTTCAATTAAAGACCAACATGTACAAAAAAAATGTGACCCGCAATGGTTGATAGCAAGGTGGAGAAAAAGCTAAATTTATTATGTAACCAGTCACTGACTAGAGGGGGGGTGTCCAATACTTGTGAAAGCAATATTAGAAGCGGTTCAAGTTCACTAGATGTCACTTGCTTGGATTCCAAAAGGACTTTTGTAAAGGATTAGAAGGTTATGGTACAATTTCATCTAGTCAAACAACCAAAGGAAAAAAAGCTAGGTATGGCATCTTAAAAAGAGTTGGCTTCAAGTTGAAAAGTGGTTACCACAGCCTCTGAGTAATTGGTTAATTTATCGAGTTGGTTAAGGAGATCAGAGTACAAATCACTTTAGATACATGGATTGGAAGAAGAAACATGCACAAGTTACCTCCATGGTTAATTCTTGATCTAAGGAGTAGAACCTATTATAAGCTAAGGTACATTGTAAATTGAGACAGATTGTATATATAGAAAAAACACTAGTTAACCTGAAGGGAGATTGGTTTCAAGGAAAAAGATGCAGATTCATGGGAGATATACACTAACACTCTAAAAACAAGTTTTCTTCGAACTAGAATTGATGATGAAGATGATCAAATTATCTAAGCATTGAATCCAATTGGAGACTATGTTACAAAAATTGGAAATAAAGCTCTCATTATCTAATCATTGAAACCAATTATCTAAGCTCTCATTATCTAAGAATTGAATCCAATTATCTAAGCTCTCATTATCTAAGCTTTTATGATGATGATGATCAAGTTATCTAAGCATTGAATCCAATTGGAGACTATATTCCAAAAAATGGAAATAAAGCTCTCATTGAGGAGAGAGGAGAGGAATATCAAGCTTGGTAGTGGAAAATTGTGTGGGAATTCAAGTGTCCTACAAAATCTAAATCTTTGTGTGGCTGCTATTAAATAACAAGGCTCCCACTTGAAACATTCTACAAAAAAGGAACTTTGTGGGTCCTCATTGGTGCAGTCTTTGTCAACGTGCTAAAGAATCAAACTCTCATTTCATCACAACATATCCATTCACAAAGCAGATTTGGATTAAAGTAGAAAGAATGATTGATCTAAAAAATATTTGTGTTGGAGATGAAATTGACAAAGCTTTGAAGATTTGGTGTACTAAAAAGGAAACTAGAAGGTTCAAAGCTCTCCCTCTTAATATTGCATGGGGGGTATAGTTGGGCATGAATTTGAAATTGTTTGAGGATAAATAAACTTTGCCCCTAAAATGCACTAAACATAATATATGCACTTCGTGCCTAAAATGCACTATTCAAGCACTAAACATACTATATGCACTTTGCCCCTTAAATGCACTATTCAAATACTAATCATATTGTATACTTGCATGGAGAGTATGGTCGTCCATGAATTTGAAATTGTTCGAGGATAAATAAACTTTTCCCCTAAAATGCATTAAACATAATATATGCACTTTTCCCCTAAAATGCACGAAACATAATATACGCACTTTGCCTCTAAAATGCACTATTCAAGCACCAAACATACTATATGTTTTTCCCTAAAATGCACTATTCAAGCACTAAACATACTATATGCACTTTGCCCCTAAAATGCATTATTCAAACACTAATCATACTATATGCTTCCCACATGGTCAAAAAAAATCAAAATCTCCAACTATCTACAAAAGATGAAATAAACAAAGATATGTCATGAACATACTTTGATGGTGTTGGACAAGGGACCCCTCCTAGGGGTGGAGCATGAAGAATTATATATATTTCTAAAAATCACAGCATCTCTTTCAAAGTAAAAATTGGTCAACAAACAAATGACTAATGTGAGTCGATAACACTTAAACTACTTCTGACTCAAGAATAAGAATATGGAGTAAGACATTCAAATCTTTGGTAACTCGTTCCTTGTAATCCAATGGATGAAAAAGTAATCAGTCTTGAAAGAATTTTACATTACTTGTAATCCAATGGATGAAAAAGTAATCAGTCTTGGAAGAATTGTACATTACATCTTTTGTTTTATGTTGTACAATCTCCATAGGCAGTTCTCACATATATCATTTTCACACATCTACAAAAACAAAAAACAAGATAGCGGATGGCTTATCCAAGTTAGACAACAATACCTAGAAAAGCACAAAAATCAGAGATGGGTATATATCTAAATACATACATGATCTTTGAGTGTAGCTTTATGGTATTTTATTTTACAATTTTGTTGTATAAGCTACAGAAAACACTTCTCCCATCATTGGATTGCTTATCAAAGTCCTAGATAACAATATCTAGCAAATCACAAAAATCAAAGAAGGGCATATATCTAAATACACACATGATCCTTGTGCGTAGCTTCATGATATTTTATTTTGCAATTTTTTTGTTTAAACTATAGAAAACACTTCTCAACCATAGCCATCATTTTCTATTGATGGTATAATTTAGCCTTTTTTTTATAATTTAACCTCTCTTTTTTATAATTTATTATTTTTTGTGTTGATGAAAGAAATAGGAAGGAAAGTAGATAGCATTTATATCATTGTGTACATTGCTATAATATTATAATATTTTTTTGGAAATGTTACGACTCGAAACAACACTTTTTCAGCATCTAATTATGTAATTTTATTGGAAAATAAAAATAAAAATTTAGAAATATCATAAATTTTAGAAGCGTAAGAAAAGACTGATAACATCAGTCCACATCAAATCACTATCAATAGATATTAATTAGTCCACAAAGATTTACAGTTCATAATAAAAAATATAAAATAGTCCATCACGATTCAAAAAGTCTCCAGGTCTATAACAAAGTAAAACGACTTTGACAATTGTGTATAACAAAATTTTTGTTACCCTCTTCCCCCTTATAATATAAACTAGCATACCCCTAAAGCAGGGGAAAGGAAACACCAAAGTGAATTAGTATGGTTACTTTGTTTAAAGACCATAAGATTTTGTTTGTTGGAGCATTTAAAGCGATGTAGCCACAGGTAGTCAACGGTGAAAGCTTTGGACCAATGATTTAGATCCTCATTCTCAATTGCAGGTACATATAATGCATCTAATGAAGCCTATACAAACTTTGTGTGAAATTGGGTGAATCAATAATTTGGACAAGCAACGACAAAATAAACAAATTGATCATGAGAACAAATTGAATTTCTTTTATAACCCTTCATGCCACCAATAAAGCGTTTGAATTCACCTTACATATATAGTTGGTCTATTCATTGTGTTCAACAAAGGGTACAAGACAAGATTGATTAGACTTATTGCAAGCTTTATTTGTGACAATCTAGTTTGATTAATTTAAGCAAGTGATCGGTGTTAAATGCAAATACATCAAATGGGTAGGAGGGAGGAAAAAAAACACAATTATTCCAGCCAAGCACAACTTCAAACATGGTATTTCTTTCATGCAATATAACAATTAAGAATGCAAAACATGAAAACAATCACTAGTGCGTCCAAACACATTAAGATGAAATATGTAAGCAACAAGTGTGGACCACCAAAACCACGATGAGTTAATCATTTGATCTAAATCATGCATGTAATGAACCACAAGTGAACTACCCCTAATTTGTAAATACTTGCAAACAAACTTGGTGTATTTCCGACCCTCACTCCCACAATTTAGGGAGATCCTTTGCTCTTAGCAATGGTTGGACCACTAGAAGACATTTGGGTAAAATTCAAATTGGATTCATTCATTAAAAGACATATTCGGGTAAAATTTAAAATTGGATTCATGCAATGTTGGCATATAAAATGTTCTTAAAACATCTTCCCAACTTGCACATGATGTTGTGGTATAACATAACATTTAACAATCCACTGAATATAGGTTTTGAGCTCCATGATCTCGCTAGAAACAACTGCTGATCATTGGGCCATAAATCATTTGAATCTCACGCTGGCAGGACAAGAGTAATTATCCAGGCTAAAGACCCTTGGGTGGCTAGGTGCCTGCAATGTTACGAGTTACTATATAATGTTGAGGTTGAACCTAGTGATTCCATACCATAAATAAATGTTCACTCCCCAAAACAAATAACATTAAATTGTAAACATCTATTGCACAAATTTCTCAAAAGAGAAAAGTCGTATGTATTGAAAAATGTTCCTAAAAAGCAGGAAAAGGCCAAGAAAAGAGTTTATACTTGCAATAATTTTCTATTGAGTTGTTTGGCAGCTACCTCAGCTTTGGCATGGGGATTGTCAAGGCTCTTGATGATACCTCTGTACACGGACCTAAATCCTATGGGTGTCTACAGTCCAACGTAATCACTAAAAACATAGTTTCACAAATCCTATAGCAATTCCAACCACCCATCTCTCTTCCCCATCGGTGCACACATCCCAAGGGATGAGATTTCCTTCTCTGCACCAGAGTCCCTTGGAAAATATCCATCCCCTCCAAGGTTCTAGCACAGACCGAATAGGAATCTCTCTACTAGGGGCCCCAAGAAATCTAGCTTCAATAGGAGTGCTCACACAACAAGATCACTTGCTATTGGGTAACTTTTCTCAACAGAAAATCACTCACATGCATAAAAAACTCATGTTCAGCATAATTTGTAGCTTCAACAAATTGTCTTCAATACCCACTATGGCTATCCACTCTTTCCCCACATTCAACTCTTGTTTTCCTCACCTCTTGTTAAATGTAAAAATTTATCTTGTTTTCTACTCATATTTCCTCTTGTCCCATGCTTTATTGACTCTTACTTCCCCCCCAAAGATGATTACACTCAACCCCTATTGTCCTAACTGAGTGGGATGCCTCACTTAACCTCAACCCCTATTGTCCTAACTGAGTGGGATGCCTCACTTNACTCATACATAAAGGATACCCCATGTATGTCATATGTAGTGGTTTGAGGTGTTGTTATTGGCCCACAATGCGCAAAATCATCCACTAGGGCCTAAGGCTTGGGTTTCCTCCCCTAAACATGTCAAGGTATTTGAAACCCATGTATACCCTTAAAACATCCTAATGACATTGATATCCCCACTCTCAGGCCAAGGATACCCTCAAGAGATGTTATGTGGTGGTTTGAGGTATATTTCTTGATCCTAGATGCATAGAGGCTTCCTTTAAGGTCAAAGGCCTAAGTTTCCTCCCTTAATCATGTCTATGGCCCTAAGATCCATAGCTAGTGATATTTCCTCCCAATTCACCCCTATCCCTATTCTAAGGCCAATGATCCTCTTGAGAGGTCATAGGTGTTGTTGATTCAACACACTATTCTTGGTTGTGGATTCCTATAAGCTTCCTTTACTGCTTTAGGTCTATGTTTGTTCATTCAAACGTGTTGAGGGCCCCTATGCCTATTTGTAGTGATCAAACCCAGTTATGGTGTTAATGTCTATGCGTAGAAGTTAATGTGTGGTGGTTTGGAGTGTCTTTCTTGGTAGGATTCCTAGAAGCTTCTTTTAGGGCCTAAGGGAGAAGTTTTCTCCCTCAATCATGTCCACGACTGTGAGATTCATACCTAATGCTGAAAACCTAATAATGACACAAATATCCATCAAGTAATTTCTTACATCAATAAAAATATTTTCAATCCTTACTGTGAGATTCATACCTAATGCTGAAAACCTAATAATGACACAAATATCCATCAAGTAATTTCTTACATCAATAAAAATATTTTCAATCAAATAAKCAKATCTCAATTCAAATCGCTTTTGTCACTACCTTTGTAATCTTAAATAAATTTAAAATGATTATGTTTAATTATTGTTAAAAATAATTTTGTAATGAACATTTATTTAAAGTGACAATAATATAAAAAGAAAATAATTGAATTTGGATATTTGCAAATTAAATATTTATGTCATTGGTAATCAGCATTTACTTTTTTATATAAAGGGATTATTGGTGGTGAATATTTACTTGTTTAAATAATATAACAAATAAATAATGGAATCCCATTATTTGCAAAATAATTATTTGTGAATTCATTTTGTATGTGGTCAAAAACCTCATAAATGAATTCTCGACATTTATTTGCTTAAAAAAAATTAATTAAGTTATATGCAAAATAATTATTGTAATTCTTGTGTTTATGGTGCAAAGTCTCATAAATGGTGTTGTCTAGTTGTAGAACGTTTAGCTTACAGCCTCATAAATGAGTCTTGTAAATCATGAGAATTTATTTGTTTGAACAATATAAAAATAAAGAATTAAATTGAATTATTTATTTTCATTCTACTTTTCAATTTAGTATGCACCAAGGTCTTAATATACATAATAAGATACTTCTTTTCCAATAAAGTTAAAAAAACATTACACTAATTTAACACGACACAATTTTAAGCCTAGTTTAACTGTTTTAGGTTTTTGTTTTTTTATTTTTCTATGATATTTTATTGAAATCTGGAGAGAAATTATTGAATATGTAGATTTGAGTGGTTGATGTATAATTCAAGTGCCCCTCAACAGGCTGAATCTATTTCTGCATTAAAAAATGCAATTTAAAAAACAAAAAATTGTAATTTCTCACAGATTTATATTGCTAGATTTAAATAAAAATGAAAAAAAATGTAGAACAGTTAAACAACATCAAATATAAACAATGTTAATACTGCCACTATACACCACAAAATATAGATAGTGTGACCTTATGCTATTAAAAGATTAGATTTTCTTATTTTGTACTAGATGTTTGAGGGCTTCAGAGTTTGTATGTCTTGAAAATGGAAAACGTATTAATTTAATTATACTAAACAAAATTTATTTATTTTAAGTAAATTTTCTTTACAAATTTCACATAAATTTTAAAAATTTGTTAAAATTACAAATTTTAATAAAAATTTAATATAAAATTATTTCAAAACTTGAATAAAAAATTAAAAACAAATTATAACAAAAATGAAAATTTTCTTCACCTAATTCTATCAACTTCCCTATACAATTAAAAAAATTAATGCACAAATATTTTTTTCGTATTTTTTCATATTTTTTTTTAACCGTAGCCACTTCTCTAGCGCTTCTACTACTTCTCGAGTACTTCTACTTGCTTTAATCTATCGATTTAGCTTTTATTGCTTTTGTTCTGCAGCGGCATAGAGGAAGCACGTACAGAGTTGCTATTGCTCCTGCCAACAAAACCAATAACAGTACTGTAAACAGTCTAGGTTTGATGGCTGGCCATTGCTGCACCGACAGTTGTCCAACGGACGGACGGTCGATCGCATCCAATTTTTTTAATAAGTTTAATAAGTTGTTGGCGGTGGACCTTGATACAACAGATTTCAATAACTGCATTTTCCGTCCCTTTCTTAGATATTAGCGGAATCAGAACTTGCTGAAATCTTTGGAATCCTTCTTCAAATCTCAATTTCATTATTTTAAATGAATTCGAGCACTACTCAATTTCATTATTTTTCATTAAGTGAATTTGAGCACTACATATTGCGATACATCTAAATATGATACATAATACGATACATCTAAGATCTAAATATGATACATCTAGATGTCGGGTACATTTAGAAATTTAATGACGGATTTATTGTTTTTAACTACAGTAAATGCCATGTCATTTATTGATGGCAGTAGAAATTTTTCATACCAGAGATTTTGACAATTAAAAATCTCAACTTTGGTAATGAAAATTTTTAATTTTACATATTCTAATATTGCACTTTCACTGCAAAAACTTGGAATCTTTAACAAATTAAAAAATAAAGTCAGAACATACAACACAAATCCTATGGGAATGAATGAACGTGAAATGGACCTCTGCAATGATGTCTCGAAAGTTGTTTTGTGAACTGTGAACAAGGCTTAGCATAACATCCTTCAATAGTCAGGTATTCAAATTGCAACTTCAGCTTCTTATGTTTAGCCAAAGACCCGCGTACACCTTCACTAAAGTATTGGTGGGAATTAGAGAGACCGGCTTTCTCATCATAAACAATGGCCTCTGCACGTTCAGGGATTCTCGCAAGAATCCTTTACATACAATAAATTTCAATGCTCTTTAATCCGTGGCAGAGATATACTTGTTCGTTACAGAAAGTGTAAATGAAACGCTGAAAAAAGAGATATTATTATATGTATTTGTATACCATATTTGTACTCAAGTCAAGGCTGGGATATTATTATATGTATTTGTATACCATATTTGTACTCAAATCAAGGCTGGTGTATTTGTATACCATATATGTATTTGTATACCATCTGGCCCCTTCGAGTTTCAGGTGTCTCCTAATGCCGTCAAATATAATCTCAAAATTTCAATTTTCTAAAGAAAAATAAATAATCATGGAAGGGAACTATAATCATGGAAGAGAACTTTACATTCCCGATTATTCAGCTTGTTTGCCAAGTAAAATAGACTCCTAATCGGGAAACAAAAAGCAGTGCAAGAAATTCTTGCCGGAAAACCTGCAAGAAATTTCGAGAGATCCGTGCATAGAACTCCGAGATAATGTTGTTATAGAGGTTTTGAGCGTGTCACTATCCTATGCAGAGACCAACCTGCACAACGATCCTAGCTTCCTACTCAGATGTGGACAGAGTATGCCGCTGGAGCCTACTCATGAAACTCCATGGGAGGAAGCCGCAGATCAGTAGTGGGGCAATGCAAACCTAAATAAATATGGTCTAGAATCGATTCTGGAAACAAACGACAGACTATGGAAACAAACGACAGACTGGGATAAGAAGAATCCTGGAAGCCGCACTTGGAGCCAGTGGAGAATAAGACACAGAGAAAGAAATGATTCATTGGTTGGCGATAAACAGATGTCATGGTTTCATATGCTTTGGACACACAGAAAGAAATGATTCATTGGTTGGCGATAAAGAGATGCCATGGATTGATATGCTTTGAACAGACGACGAAGCTTTCGGGAGGAACCTCCCCTTAAAAACACCTTATAAATTCATCTTAAAGGCTTACTTCGGTGTAACTATTATAAATTCATCTTAAAGCTTCCTTTGCTTCTGGACATAACCTGCTAGTAATAGACCTACCTTTTCCTTGTCCATGCGTTTATAGCTTAAAAACGTCCCAACAAATTTGTATAAACCAAAACAAATTAACTTATATCCCACTCAACGTCTTGAATTTTTTAACAAAATATTGGAAAAAATAATAATTTTACATCAGAAACAAAAACTTTATCAATGCAGTTGTAACATTCATGTTTCACATTATTAAACAAAAAACAGGACCTTTATTATCTAAATCATTTGAATTAGACCAAGGCAATACTTCAAGAATACATCCCCTTTATCACTTTAGAGCAATTCAGCCTGCCGGTCCCTCTTACAATTTTGCTATCAATGCAGCAGCATCTTGTAAAAAAGTCTTCGAATAGATAAACCATAACAAATTAACTTATATCCCACTCAACATCTTGAATTTTTTAATAAAATATTGGAAAAAATAATAATTTTACATCAGAAACAAAAACTTATCAATGCAGTTGTAACATTCATGTTTCACGTTATTAAACAAAAAACAGGACCTTTATTATCTAAATCATTTGGATTAGACCAAAGCAATACTTCAAGAATACATCCTCTTTATCACTTTAGAGCAATTCAGCCTGCCAGTCCCTCTTACAATTTTGCTATCAATGCAGCAGCATCTAGTAAAAGAGTCTTCGAATAGATTAACCTAGAGTAGTAAAAAACGTACACCAAACTTACATTCTTGATTGTGAATTAGTAAGCGGAATCATCTTAAAAGGACTGCATAAAAATGTATCCATGGCAACTTGCAAAAACATTCCAGGAAGACTCGCCATTTATAGCCATGGCATCAAACCGCAAAAGCATTTCAGGAAGAATCGCCATTTACAGCCATGGCATCAGACCCTTCCACTTTATCAACTGTCTCCACTTTTTGGCTCACAGATTTCTGACAAAGCAATAGTTCAAGTAAATAAGATATTTATGTCAAACAAATTGAAACATAATTAAACCTTAAAAGAATTTTGCATACCCTGCTTTCTAATTCCTCCAGCTTGCTCATTCTTGCAAACATATTGCCATAAAATTTGGCTTCCTTCTTATTGTACTCCTTTTGTTTCTCTTTGAGTGCCCGGTACTCCAGCTTCACATCCCTATCCATGACAATTATGGACACATTCCAAGAAATTCAATGTCCAATGAAGGAAACTCTCTCCTAAGTTATAAAATTTATCTTTTAATCAAACCAAAATAAAATAATCAAAATAAGATAAGTTACCATGTAAACAAAAAACCTTAAAATATATCCATCAGATTCTAAGCTGACATCAAATTGCAAAGCACTTTGAATCCCACCGATCGATCAGGACAGAAACAAAGAAAAATATTTCGATATTTGAATTTCACAGTTGATTGATTTCGATATTTGAATTCCAGAATCCACAGTTAATTGGCTACGGAGTTATTATTCTGAACTGCTCAAACTTCCCCCTTTCTCTCTGGAGTCTGCGACGCTGTGTACATAAAAATTGGCTACGGAGTTATTATTCTGAACTGCTCAAACTTCCCCCTTTCTCTCTGGAGTCTGCGACGCTGTGTACATAAATATCCTTACTTCCCTCCCTTTCTCTCCATCTTACTTTTCACTTCTTTTTAGTCCTTCTGTTTGGCCTTACTCATGGTTTGAATACTTAATTTTTAAACTTTTTTTAAACTATGGGAAAAGTTAACTTGTTGGAGTGATTTGGGATTAAGCTCAGAATCAAACCCACTGACTGCCACTATAAACCCAAGAGTACATTCAACAGTTCACAAGCTAGATATACCAATAACTTGTGACTTAGCAAGGACCAGCATCCCAAAACACAAATGAAAAATTGGATGATGTCCATGGAAAGAAAGAAAAACTGTGATACGCATCATTTTTCCTGCTCGAGAACAAACTGCTCTGTGTCCCAACTCCGTCAAAGGGTTTATATTAATCATTGGTCAGAACCCTGCTAACAGTCTCGAGTGGGCTTGGTTGTCTATAATACGGCTAGAAGTTCACCTTACTAATCATTATGCAGGTGGTCACCTTTGATTGAGAAGCCTCTGTTAGAGAACAAGGACAACACACTGCTCTGTGACCCTTAAACTGTTGAAGATTTTTCAAGTTTGCTACTCATTGGTCAGAACCCTGCTAACAGTCTCAAGTGGACTTGGTAGTCTATAATACAGCTAGAAGTTCACCTTACCAATAATTATGCAGGTGATTATAGATTTCTCTGATAAACCCTTGCGTGGATTATGGAAACAGAGCTTGATAGTTGATCCTGGATCATTCTCCTTAACATATTACTATGGTTATTCAGGCCCATATTAGAGTCAAACAAAGGAATTAAAAATATATTAAACAATTAAAAATAAACATTAGAGAGGGAATCTGCGTTAGTCTTATGCTTGCTAGTCTCCACCTTATCCTACTTGTCATTCATGCTCAAGCTGTACTGCTACTTTGGCCAGTTGATCGTCTGCATAAACCTCACTCTGTTCTTTAAATCCTTTATTTGACGAATATGGGATTTGACAAATATGCCTCGCAAAACTCCATTTTCGCCGTGTTCACACTTCTTGGATGTAACACTGACAGCTCTACTTCTGGCGCAACCTAGGAGATGGGTGGGTGTGTTGAAAAATCTCTAATTTCAGTTTGTTATCTTACCCTAACAATCATACCGTTAGACACTAGTTCTTGGATGTAACACTGACAACTTTACTTCTGGCGCAACCTAGGAGATGGGTGTGTTATTCAGTTTGTTATCTTACCTTAACAATCATATCGTTAAAGAACAATTGGGACAATTGTGCAATATGTACTATATATACATTATTATGTATTATAATGAAAACATTAATTGACTTAGCTTAGTGCCTTTTTCACCCATCTTTTGTCTTCTTGATCTTGATAGTTATATTATTTTCTTTACTGTATTTTCTTGTTCTCGTTTTGACATTGCTATCAGAGCGTTTATGAGACATTGCTATCAGAACGTTTATGATCTAGTGGCGTTGAGCATTCATAATCTATCAGAGTCTCTCTAGTCTTAAGGGACATGATCGATCCTCTATGATATAACTTTTCCATGGGGAGTGAAGTTTAATGAGAGTGTGCAGCGTAAGAGAATGAATTGGCGGATACCAGAGCAAATACTGTAGAATTTTGTAGTGGTGCTTGCCTATTCTAGAGATCCAGAGATCCGATTCCAACACCGCAGGCTGCATGATCGAGGGTTTTGTCAGAGATTATGATCACTTCTGTGAGATTTAGATCTCAATCGTGGCATCTTTGCATGGCAGAGGCCACATTCATAGTTTCTTAGAAGTCTTTTTCACATATTCAGAATTGTCACAGAGGAAGAGATGAACGGAGTGCCAAGATGTTCAAGAATACAGCCTTCCTGCACACGCAAAAGATATGAAGCCAGTGAATTCATGAGGAAAGCAATTGTATTCAATCGATCACAGATTTAGTCATTTTTTTGGAGAACTTGTAATATTTAATATTTAGTGGCAAAGCCTTATTTCCAAGTTTTGTTTTTATAATTTGCTTGGTATTCGCACGGCCTTTCAACAACTAACATCGTCGGATTCATTACAGTTGAAAATTCGGTTGAGATCCAGGATTTTGCATTTCTTTTGAAGCTGTCTTTCACAAGGAACTGAAGCAGAAGAAATTTCCAAGTCTGTTGATCGATTATTGATGCTAAAGGGCACCACCATATCTCAGCATTGGAAGGCTTGCAAATAAACCATCATTCAGTTTCGAAGAGAGGGCACAAAAGGTCTCCTTAGTGACGAGTAAGGACCAGGAATTTTCTGGACGGATTCGTTTGTGGAATGTAAAGAAATAACGAGGGTGCCAGATTTATCATAGAATCTGAACATCGTTCAAGATCGTCTTGAACGATGATTGATTGGAAATTAATGATGCAGCAAAGAATTTGAGGTAATGCTTTAATGTGAGTTTTTATATTTAAAATTGATTACCAAGGAAAAGAACGATGATTGATTGGAAATTAATGATGCAGCAAAGAATTTGAGGTAATGCTTTAATGTGAGTTTTTATATTTAAAATTGATTACCTTATACATCAAAGGAAAAGGAACAACGCTTTAAAGAAAGCAATACTCCTAGTTTGGGTGACGATGCTTCATGGTAAATTTTACCAAACCTTATGATAAAGAAATTCCAACATAATAGTAAATTTTACCAAACCTTATGATAAAGAAAGTAAAATGGAAATTCCAACATAAGGAGTTATAAGAGTGCTTGCAAAATCGTTCTTAGTTGAAGTTACAAGGGTTTGTCATTTGATTTATTTGTTTTGTATTTAAAGATTCTTTTTGTAAATGTGTTATAAGGAGTTTTTGGAAGTTATAAGGAGTCCAACATATTTATCTTTGCATCTTAGACCAACCCAAAATTGAATAAGGGGGTCTTAGGATCTTTGTGTGCATCTAAGTCACCATTGGTTATCCTGTAGTTTTTGGTATTCATGCAAGAATTCATGCAACGACCAATCATGCAAAGAAGACCACAAATATACAAACAATCTAATAATTGACGGACAATTCAATTGGGCTACAACTTTGGCATGTTTGGCATGCACAACAGGAAACAGAATTGAATTTAGTGGCATCAACATATAAACATCTTTCTTCCATATTCTGCATAATGGAAAGAATTGAAGAAATATTTACAATATTGCACACATTAATTAACTCAACTACGAAATCTACAATTGAAATAAACAAATGCACTCTCAATACAGTGATTACTTGTTTACAAGTAATGCACAAGAAACTTGATATATTCAAACTTCAAAACAAATTGTTATCTGATGAGTTAAGTTTGCTTCGACATCAACAGAGTGATTTAATTCTTCTTCAGAATAACCCATCGATTGGATTACATATCGACGAACAAAACGACATCAAGGATGAAAGTGAGACTAATAATGACACTCGTAAACATGAAGATGAATTAGATGAAGTCCCTATTACAGGAAAAGTTATGGATAAATGTAAGGAAGAAATTAGAATTGTTCGCCCGTGGGAAGAATTACAATTTAAACATAAATGATATGGCTTAGGATACAAGAAGGTTCATGATAATCTTTTTATTCCTAATTATAGCAAACCTATTTGCTTTGTAAGTGGAGGTTTTATGAATGATGATCAGAAGACAGCTTGATAATGATGACCAAGATGTTGATGTTTCTACATGTATTCCAGATTTGTTTGATCAGTTGGATAATGAACCCATACAGTGCAAACACTGTCACCGGTTTGGCCATGATGAGTTGAAGTGTTTTGATCTTCACCCATGCAGTTTTTGTGGAAAGACCAATCATCTCTCAATAAGATGTCAAAAAAACAAGAAAATTCAGTGGAAACTTGTTCTTTTTGAATGGTTAGGAACTTGGCGTTGGCGTTAGAAAGCAAATTTATTGGAACAATCTTATCGACGAATTTCTAAACAAATACAACCATACTTGATTGGAGATATTTATACAGTTGATGGACATGACTGTTTTTTAGGATTGGATGATACAAGGCATGATCAAGGCCCGCTCGATATAGTCTTATGAGTTGAAGATAGAGTCTCTAGACTCCACTCGAAGACATTTTGATTACCCTTTACCACTTTCAAGGGGGGTATATTTGTTGGTATAAACTTCTCACCTTTCAGTTGAGAGGGGGGAACTTAGTAAGGATATGTCAGACTTCAAGTTTCGAAGTCTACCTTGATGGTTTACAGTTTATTTAGGATAATGAACGATGTTTTTAAGGATGATGATGGATTTAATGACTTGGATTAGTTAGTTTGACCTTCACAAGAGTTTCGTTGAGACCAGCAATCAACAATTAGGCTTCCAGTTTCAAAGCCCTACCAATGCAACAAGCAGCGATTTCATTCAAGAAAATTTTAATTTAACTTCTGCATTCTAGACTATTGTCTGTTCAAAAATTTTATTTGTGATACTTACTGTTGTTCCTTTTGTAAGTATCAAATATTGTTGAATTGAATTATGATTGTAAGTGGGTGCATTTTTTGTTGAAGCCAACACCCTTCAGTTGAGATGAAACTCTCTATTGTCGAGTTGGATTATTGTAAAAGGGTGGAATTGCAAGAAACCCTCACTCCAACAACAAGATCTACAACAAAGGAAAACCATTTTGAACATGTTTTTGTTCAGAAATTTCTACAATCTGCTCACAACAAAATCAATGAAGTTGATAATGATCAAATGATAGATCAATGTGTCGATCTTCATTCGTGTATGCATTGTGAAAACATACACATTGTTCCAGTAGCTTATATAGGTGTTGGATCTCTTCTTGTCCATACTTGTGATTGATGGTCAAAGGAATTTGAACCACTTATCCCTGACATGGGGGGGATAACATCTAAAATTTTCAATCAGGTTCCAAGTTTGTTTTAGAGCCTGTGAACAGATGATCAAGTATGCAGCCTAGTTCTTGGTATGCGACCTTGTTCCTGAACATATTGTTGTTGATATGGTTTGTGGTAATCCCAAAACCATTCATAGTTTTTGAGCTCTTGATAGTTTAGTCAACTTAAAACCACCAATTAAGCAGAAGACATAAAGTTTTGTTTGTTACACGTTGATGATTACAGTTGTGTGAGACATCCTCCAAGACACAAACTAAGTGAGTCGGCATGTGAGAGGGCCCATGAGTTGGGGTGTGCCCATGAGATGGGTGTGTCGTTCCTCTCTGAGACGAAGATGGAACGTTGTGTGCCCCTGTGTGGGGAAGATGCCCATGAGATAGGTGTGTCATTTCTCTCTGAGACGAAGATGGAACATTATGTGCCCCTATGTGGGGAAAATGCCCATGAGATGGGTGTGTCGTTTGAGATGAAACGATGTGTACCCCTATGAGGGGTGAAGGAGCCCATGTGATGGTTTATTGTTCTCCTTTGTGTAGAGAGTTAAAACGATATGGTACTCCAAATGATTCTCCTGTGAGACTCAATGAGATAGAGATCTATTGAGTAGGACATCATTGTGGCTGAGCACAGGGGGATGTGATCCTAGTAGCTGAGCACTTGTGAGTGTGTGTCGATTCTCCTGTGAGACTCGGTGAGATAGAGATCTGTTGAGTTGGACGTCCTTGTGGCTAAGCACAGGTGGACGTGCACCTAGTGGCTAAGCACTAGTGGGTGTGTGAGATCCCTTACTATTTTGTCTAAAAGTTAGATTTACCTGTAACTTATTTGTGATGTAAAAAGTACAAGTCGACCCACCATAAAGTGAAAGATAATTAATGTAAAAGATAATTAATATGGTAATTATTAATTATTAATATGGTAATTATTAATTATATTCTAAGTTATTGAGGTCGGCCCTGTTGTGCCAATAAACATCACTTTTGATGTATCCAGTCTAGTATAAATAAAGGTAATTTCCCCATAGACACATGTGATTTTTGAAAATTTCATCAAGAACATGTTATAGGGCTAAAGTGTGCACGTTTCTTGGGCGCTGGCATTCTTGGTTTTTGAGAGCTTCCTTTTGTGTGCAAGGTCTATGGTGTGGGAGGTCTTTCTCTTGAGAATATAGCAAAGGATTGCTGTGTTTTCTTTCCTTGTTGAGAAGGGTTTCCCAGGATATTTCTTGTGTTCTTGTGCATGGTATTTCTTCTTGTGATCTTGGTTATTGCAGCAATTGTTAATGGTGTAGCTGCATTTGTCTATGGTTCAAGTAAATGCTAAAAATGAATTAAACCTCATGCTTGAGCCTAGCATAGTGAAAATTCAACATGGTATCAGAGCTTAGATCTTGAAGAACCCATTGCACAAGCATCTACCAGCCATCCTCTCACTTTTGTAGAACCGTACGACCATCCTAGGGTTTCCAGAAAATCTGTACGACCCTCTTCTTCACACTTGGACGTTGGGGCTGAAAATTGGATAGGAGTGTATGGCCTCCTTCAACGCACCTCCAGCAAGCTTCAGATTGCAATTCCAAGAATTTTGGATTTTTGGCCCTAGGGTTTCGCAAAGTTTTTGCAAAAAATTCAGAATTAAGGTTTATGCAGCTCATTGAAGGAGTTTTTCATCTCACCAATGTTGTTCTAACTTTAAAGGCTTATTGTTGGCAGTCATAAGCCCAACAACCTAAGGTTGCTAGCCTAGCCTAGCCGTTAGGTTTTCTAGCCTAGTTGGCAAGGGTTTGTGAAGAATCTAAAATATGATGAACAGAACTATGATGGAAAATAAGCTTGATGGATCAAGCAAATACAGTTCCTGGAAGCCAAGACTTTAGAGAGATGAAGACATCAAAGAAGAAGCCTTCTTAATTTCAACACTCTCAGGTATGGTTCCTACTAATGATGATACTTGGTTAATTGACAGTGGTGCCTCCAGGCACATGACCGATTTTAGGGATCACCTGACTAATATTGTTGAGAAAGAGACCGATCTACATGTTGTCCTTGGAGACGATGCCAGATATAATGTGAAAGGGGTTGGAGATTCTGACATCCATCTTCAAATAAGTGAAGTACCATATGTACCTAGGATGAAGAGGAACCTTGTCTCCATTTCTGCCTTAGAAGACAAAGGCTACAAGGTTACCTTTTCTAAAGGAAAAGTTCTTGCATGGAACAGGAACTCACATATAAATCCTGCCAAAGTGATTGGTGTTCGAGAAAGCAGCTTATACAGATTGACCATTAGACCAATCCAGGCCCTATTCCATGATACTATCAGCTTGAGTAAGCTATGGCATAGGAGACTTGCTCACATTCATTATAGAGCTCTTCCAGCTCTAAGAAAAATGGTAACAGGCCTTCCAGAGATACATATTCAGCATAAAGGTGTCTGCAGAGGTTGTGCCCTTGGCAAGAATGTCAAAGGGTCCTTCTTGAGTAGTGACAATAGATCCAAGGAAATCTTGCACTTGATACATTCAGATGTGTGTGGGCCAATGATTATTGTCTCCCTGAATGGATATGTGTACTATGTACTCTTCATAAATGATCACTCTCGAAAAACTTGAATTTACTTCTTGAAGAACAAGGATGGAGTCCTTGCAAAATTTCAATAATTCAAAGCTCAGGTTGAGAACCTGACCGAAAGAAAGATCAAGGTACTAAGATCAAATAATGGAGGAGAATACACCTCCAAGGATTTCAGCAATTTCTATATTGAAGCAAGGATCAAGAAGGAGTACACAGTTCCTTACAACCCTCAACAAAATGGAGTTGCAGAAAGGAAGAACAGAACCATCATCGAGGCAACCAAAGCGATGATACATGATCAAAGTCTACCTATGACTCTGTGGGTAGAAGCATGCATGACAGTAGTATATGTTCAGAACATGAGTCCTCACCAGATTTTGAAGAACATAACTCTCAAAGAAGCCTTCACCGGAGTGAAGCCTAAGATTGGACAGTTCAGGATATTTGGGTGCCCAGTATATTTTCATGTACCCAAAGAGAAGAGATCCAAGCTAGACCCTGCAGGGAGAAAGGGTACATTTGTGGGATACAGTGAATCTTCGAAGGCATATCAAATCTATATCCCTGGTCAGAGTCCGATTGAGATAAGCAGAAATGTTATCTTTGAAGAAGAGAAGCATTTCAAAGATCCAGAGAATCTCAGATGGAGATCGACAGTGACACAGTACCTTCTCCCCCTTCAGCAGTTCAGAGGGGGACCGACATTATTCCAATTGATCCAATTGTATCAGCTGATCCAGTTGCTCCAGCTGATCTAGTTGCTCTAGTTGATATCCCCAAAGATATTGTAGTAGGACATAAAAGGCATGCATGGGCTCAACAAACTCTGCAGGAGGCAGAGGGACATGCAACCCCTCAAGGCACATCCAAAGAAACCAAGAGACCAAAGAGATTTTCAAGCTACTTTTCAACCATGAGCCACATCATTGATTTTGAGCCTTCTTATCATGGAGAAGCGACAGGTGAGCAGGTATGGCAAGATGCCATGACAAAAGATTATCAGTCCATCTTAAAATGATGTATGGGATATTGTTCCCAGACCGAAAGGGAAGTCTGTAGTGACTTCCAAGTGGATCTATAAGATCAAGCATGCAACTGATGGAAGTGTCAAGAAATACAAAGCAATATTTGTAGCCAGAGGACTCTCACAAGTAGAGAGAGTTGACTATGATAAGCCATATGCATTTGATGGAAGTATCGAGAAATACAAAGCAAGATTTGTAGCCAAAGGACTCTCACAAGTAGAGGGAGTTGACTATGATGAGACATTTGCTCCAGTAGCCCAATACACTTCCATTCGTACTATCATTGCACTAGCAACATCTATGAGTTGGAAACTATATCAAATGGATGTAAAGACAACATTTCTCAATGGTGAGATTGAGTAAGTAGTTTATATCGAGCAGCCAGAAGAATTCGTGATACACGACGAGAAATCTCATATGTGCAGGTTGAAGAAAGCCATGTATGGACTAAAGCAAGCACCTCGTGCTTGGTATGAGAAACTGGATGGATTCTCGATGAGTTTGGGCTTCAACAAGAGTGTTGTTGATCCAAACCTATACTATCATATTGTTGGTAACAAGTGCTTAATCTTGATCCTATATGTGGATGACCTATTCCTCACCGGTTCAGAGAAACTTATTGTTGAATGCAAGCAAGCATTGACTCCTATATTCGAGATGAAGGATCTGGGTATGATGCACTACTTCTTGGGACTAGAAGTATGGCAGAGGACTGATGAGATTTTCTTGAGTCAAGGAAAATATACAGTGGAGATATTGAAGAAGTTCGGTATGAACAGAGTGCAAATTCATGCCTACACCAATGGTGATGGATTTGAAGAAAATGAATGATGTTTCTACTAATTTAG
The DNA here is from genome assembly GCA_000966675.3 of Picea glauca. Classification (NCBI taxonomy): domain Eukaryota; kingdom Viridiplantae; phylum Streptophyta; class Pinopsida; order Pinales; family Pinaceae; genus Picea; species Picea glauca. The sequence continues at coordinate 324,371 of JZKD02S0272420.1, forward strand.
GCGAGATTGATCCACATTTGTACCGACAACTGATTGGATCACTGATGTATCTGGTTAACACAAGACCTGATATTTGTTATGCAGAGAATGTACTTGGTTCATGAGTCAATCGAGACAGCCTCACTCGATAGCAACAAAGCATGTATTGAGATATTTACCAGGCACAGTTGGATATTGCCTGAGATATGCCTCCAGTGTAGACTTGAGCTTGCAAGGATATGCCGATGCAGATTGGGCAGAAAGCGCAATGGACCGGAAGAGCACATCCAGTTTTTGTTTTACCTTGGGATCTGCCATGGTTTCCTGGTGCAGCAAGAAACAGAGCTTTGTGGCCTCGAGTACCATAGAAGCAGAGTATATAGCATTGAGTGTGGCAGTCTCAAGCTCCTGACAGATTTATTTTATCATGAGATGGATCCTACCATTATTCATTGTGATAACCAAAGCTATGTGAAGCTCTTTGAGAACCATGTGTTTCATGATAGATCAAAACACATTGAGATAAAATATCATTATATCAGAGACATGGTGCAGAGGAAAGCAATACACATGCAATACCTTCCTACACATGAGCAGATTGCATATATCTTCACCAAACCGCTTGCCAAGACGAAGCTCAAGTACTTCCATGAGAGAATTGGCCTGGTGGAGAATGCTTCCCTAGCTGTGAGGGAGTGTTGATAATTACAGTTGCATGAGACATCCTCCAAGACACAGACTAAGTGAGTCGACCTGTGAGAGAGCCCATGAGTTGGGTGTGCCCATGAGATGGGTGTGTCGTTCCTCTCTTAGACGAAGATGGAACGTTGTGTGCCCATGTGTGGGGAAGATGCCCATGAGATGGGTGTGTCGTTTCTCTCTGAGACGAAAATGGAACTTTGTGTGCCCCTCTGTGGGGAAGATGCCCATGAGATGCGTGTGTCGTTTGAGATGAAACGATGTGTACCCCTATGAGGGGTGAAGGAGCCCATGTGATGGGTTTACTGTTCTCCTTTGTATAGAGAGTTGAGACGATGTGGTACTCCACATGATTCTCCTGTGAGACTCAATGAGATGAGTAGGACATCCCTATGGCTGAGCACAAGTGGACGTGATCCTAGTGGCTGAGCACTAGTGAGTGTGTGTCCAAATGATTCTCCTGTGAGACTCAATGAGATAGAGATTTGTTGAATTGGACGTCCCTATGGCTGAGCATAGGTGGACGTGCCTCTAGTGGGGGAGCACTAGTGGGTGTGTGAGATCCCTTGCTATATTGTCTAAAAGTTAGATTTACCTATAACCCTAATTGTGATGTAAAGGGTATGGGTCAACCCCACCATAAAGTGAAAAACAATTAATGTAGAAGATAATTAATATAGTAATTATTAATTATATTCAGAGTTAGAGGTCGGCCATGTTGTGTGAATAAACACCACTTTTGATGTATCCAGTATAGTACAAATAAAGGTGATTTCCCCATTGAGGAAACACAACACACATGTGATTTTTGGAAATTTCAGCAAGAACATGTTCTAGGACTGAAGTGCACACCTCTCTTGGGCGCTAGCCTTCTTGGTTTTTGAGAGCACCCTTTTGTGTGCTAGGTCTATGGTGTGGGGGGTCTTTCTCTTGAGAATATAGCAAAGGATTGTTGGGTTTTCTTCCCTTGTTGAGAAGGGTTTCACAGAATATTTCTTGTGTTCTTGTGCATGGCATTTCTTCTTGTGATCTTGGTTATTGCAACAATTGTTAATGGTGTAGCTGCATTTGTCTATGGTTCAAGTAAATGCTAAAAATGAATTAAACCTCATGCATAGTGAAAATTGAACATCACATTCATAGTTTTTTGAGCCTTGAGCTCTTGATAGTTTGTGGTCATCTTAAAAACACCAATTAAGTAGAAGACAGTTTGTGGTCAACTTAAAACCACCAATTAAGCAGAAGACATGAAGTTATGCTTTTGAATTTTTTATCCTTGAGCTCTTGTTAGTTTATGGTCAACTTAAAACCATGCCATTTAGTAGAAGACATCGGCTTCTTCTAAACATTTGGTTTGTGGTTATCCCGAAACCACCAAATTGGTTTGTGGTCATCCCAAAACCACCAGATGAGTTTGTGGTCATCCTTAAACCACCAATTTAGTAGAAAACATCAACTTCTGCTATTTTTTCCAGAGTTTAGAGAGGATCTTAAGCCCTCTGAGTTCAGAGAAGAAAACCATTTTGACCCTGTTTTTGTTGAAAAATTTCTAGAGTCTCCTCACAACAAAATTAGTGAAGTCAGTGAAGTTGATAATGATCAGATGATAGATCAGTGTTTTGATCTTCATTCATGTATGCATTGTGAAAGCGTACACATTGTTCCAGTAGCTTATATAGGTGTTGGATCTCTGCTTGGCCATACTTGTGAATGATGGTCAAGGAAATTTGAACCACTTATCCATGACAGGGGGGAAAAAAATCTAAAGTTTTCAGTCAAGTTCCAAGTTTGTTTTAGAGCCTGTGAACAGATGATCAAGTATGCAGCCTAGTTCTTGGTATGCAGCCTTGTTCCTAAACATAGTGTTGTTGATATGGTTTGTGGTAATCCTAAAACCATTCATAGTTTTTGAGCTCTTGATAGTTTGTGGTCAACTTAAAACCACCAATTAAGCAGAAGACATGAAGTTTTGCTTGTTACATTTATAGTGTTTTTAGCCTTGAGCTCTTAATAGTTTGTAGTCATCTTAAAACCACCAATTAAGAAGAAGACATGAAGTTTTGCTTTCATATTTTTGAGCCTTGAGCTCTTGTTAGTTTATGGTCATCTTAAAACCATGCCATTTAGTAGAAGACATCAGTTTATTCTAAACATTCGATTTGTGGTCATCCCAAAACCACAAAATTGGTTTGAGGTCATCTCGAAACCACCAGATGATTTTGTGGTCATCCTTAAACCACCAATTTAGAAGAAGACATCAGCTTCTGCTATTTTATTTCAAAGTTCAGAGAGGAGCTTCTGCTATTTTTTTTCAGAGTTCAGAGAGGATCTTAAGCCCTCTAAATATTTGTTTGACACAATACTAGTTGTCAAGAAATGGCAGTTTTTCAGGCAAGAATGAACTTATGACTAAGGGGGATGTTGAAAACTCTCTAATCTCAATTCGTTATCTTGCCCTAATGGTCATACGTTAGAGGACACTTGTCTAATATGTACTATATATACATTATCGATGTACACATTAATTGACATGGCTTAGTGCCTTTTCCGCCCATCTTTTTCGTTATCTTGCCCTAATGGTCATACCATTAGAGGACAATTGTGTAATGTGTACTATAAATACATTATTGATGTACACATTAATTGACATGGCTTAGTGCCTTTTCCGCCCATCTTTTGTCTTCTTGATCTTGTTAGTTAATTTATTTTCTTGGCTACATTTTCTTGCTCTCATTTTGACAAGGTGTGTTGGCCTTCGTCATTAATATTCCCTATGGAGGCTTGAACCCAGGCTAAAAGCTCGAGGGATAAAGCTACAGCCTGTGGTACCAAAAGATCCAGGCTTGACTGGATTTAGCACACTGTCACGCCTTCCTCCCTGAACCTCGGAGGCTATCCCTCTTCACATTTTCCCAGCATCCCTTCTTATTTTCGGTAGGCAATTGAAACAGCCTCTTGCACTCACATTTTCCCAGCATCCCTTCAAATTTTCGGTAGGCTACTTGAACAATGTTTGACACCCAATTTACTTGAGAATGAAATCGCCTCATAGCGATATAAGGCTATAGTACATAGCTTGTAAAGCACGTTAGATTTCCATATTTAAATGTTAAAATTGTTGCTGCAAACGCCTTCCATCCGTTTACTTACTAAATACCTATTTCCACACCAAATCACACCTGCTAACTTTAAAAACCCAACTTTTCCATCTATGCTCATGAAGTGAACAATCGGACTGCACAGCCTTTTCATCAATAGAATATTATAGCTCATTCTACCACATTATAGGATATTACAGGACACAATTATCAACATCAGCATGCGTGCATGCGAGCTTTACACTGTAGTTTAAGGTACATTCGTTTTTCTCTTTGCTGATTTGGTTAATTTTCTGTTCCCAGATAAAAGTTGTTCACAGAAAGATTGAATAATTTCACAAAATAAGCTGCTGAAAAAAAAAATTATATATATATATATATATCAAATCATCTAATATAGTAAATAAAATATAATGTAGAATATAAGATATAAAAGTCCACCAAACTATACTGTTGAATATTAAATATAAAAGTCCACTGCATGGGCCTGCCACTTGTGGCTTGCCACTTAGCCATCTTTCTTGGACACGTGTCCTATTAGATGTACTCAGAATTTGTAAACTTTGTGCCCATCATTCCAATCATTGTTATTGTTGTAAACTACTAACAAAATAAAATAAAATATTCAAACATCTAAAGTAGAAAATAAAATATAAAAGTCCAACATAAAAAATTCAATCAATTCATATAGAAGATAAAATATAAAAGTTTACATAAAAAAATTTCAATCAATTCGTATAGATAATAAAATATAAAAGTCCACCAAGTTGTGGTCTCAATCAATTCATATAGAAAATAAAATATAAAGTCTAACCTAAAAATTTTCAATCAATTCGTATAGAAAATAAAATATAAAAGTCCAACAAGTTGTGGTCTATTAGAAACATAAAGTAGAAAATAAAATATGAACATCCAACCTAAAATAAATTCAATCAACTCATAGAAAATAAAATATAAAAAGTCCACCAAGCTGTGGTCTATTAGCAACTTAGAACCAGTAGTTGTGAAGATAAGCTCCTCCCTCAATGGGGTGGCACCAATTGTGGCAACAGAATGTGTGTTTTTGCGACAAAACAAATCTATCTCTCGACTTCTTTATGTGCATTTTGGAGGCACAACAATAACATATATAGCAGATGGCTTTTATTCATCTCATCATTGAAATGGATGGATGGGTTTGAATCTAATAACTGGATGGGATACTCCTCGAGTCCTCACTAAAACTGTAAAACATATTGTATCGAGGGGATTGTGTTTGGGGTGGTTGAATAGTGACAAGAAGCTAGTGATAGTTACAAGACTAAGGAATGAGCCAGGTGGTCTGAGCAGAATGGTCATAATAAGATAATAATCAAAAATAAATATAGAAAAACCCAATGGATGCTTTCCCACACTTATGGATGACATCTCTATTAAACCCAATAACATAGATTAAACTCAAAGCAATTTAAATCAAATATCTACAGGCAAACAAACTAGCCAAATGCCTAACAACATTCACAACAAACTAGCCAAATGCCTAACAACATTCACAATTGCTTAACCTAACCCCTTTGACAAACCATTTGTTAATTATTGTCATATAAATAACAAAAGACATAATCCTACCAGGTAGGAATTACCATCATTTAAATAACACTAGTACCATTAATTTCACCTTAATTCACTAGTACCATTAATTTCATATAACTCTTAGTTTTTTCATCCCTTTGCTTAACTAAGATCTGAAAAAACAACTAACATAAATCCATCTTAACCCCACATCTTTAAACTAAAGAAAGAATTATATACCCAACTCTCATATACCTCTTTGATTTTTTATCCCATACCTCTTTGATTTTTTATCCCTTTCAAATCTTAGCAGATGCAGGCCTGAGATAACTCTATGCTAATCTTAGAACATTAATTTCATCTTTGTTTTGTATAAGTTAATCCCATATTAACATAAATCTAATTTAATCCCATATATATATATATATATATATATATATATATATATATATATATATATATATATATATATATCAAGCACAAAAAGAGATGAAACAAAAAAATATTCAAAACTCTCACTACTTATAAGATTTTTGACATTAAAATGAATCAATTCCATAAGTTGTCTTCTTTCACATTCAAGACATCAATTATTTTTCCATTTTAGTTCATTAGTATAACTCACAATCAACACACTCCGAAACTCTGATATCCCAGTTGAGAATTCATAAAATTATCAAACAAAGGAAATAATAGAACATCTAGTTAAATAACGTTGACGAAAACTAGAACAATGGTACTTCACCCCATCATGATGAATAACAAAAAAAAATCCAAGATCGGAGCTCATGGACTCAAGGAACAAAGAAATTTACATGCAAAATGGAATGGATAGTTTTCAAACAAAAGACCCTTTCGAGATAAAAAACGCAAACCTGTTGTTTGGATCAATCTCAAGTGCTTTCTTTATGTCGATCTCTGCTAGCTCCAAATCTGCTGTCTGAATGTATGCCTGTGCTCTTCTGTATAAAGCCTTCACGTTTTGCGATTCAATCTCCAAAACCTGCAAGGTTGACAGTAGAAAAAATTAGCTGAAAATTGTACAACCCCAAAAAATGTTATCATGCCAATTCAATAGACAGTACCTTTGTGCATAATTTTTCTGCTTGTGTGTAATCTTTCAATTTGAGTTTACAAGCTGCATTGTTCAGATTACAAGTGATCTTTAAAGGCTTAGACTGCTTCTTCTCTTCCTCGCTGAATGAAGTGTCATACTCAATATACTTTGCAGCCTGCATAAAGGTATTATACAAAGAAAAAGTTCAATATCGTTTGTCAATGGTGCCTCTATATTTAGCAGTTCCTTCCATGCCACCTATGTTTTAACTAAAAATTTCCAGAGATTCCAGACAGGAAAGAATGCCTACAAAAGAATCACTACTTACTTTTTCGTATTTCTTGGAAGCCCTAAAATACTTGCCAACCTTAAATAATGCATTCCCTTCTTCTTTCTTCTTCCCAGCTGCCTCTATCTTCTCAGCAGTACTCATGTCCCATGACTCTTTCTCCTAATTAGGAAAAGAGTAAACGTTATTATAGATTAAATCACTTTAAAGTTTAAACATCCGTAATGGAGAAAAGATATTATGCAAACCTTTACAAATGAAACCAGCTCAACATCATAAATCAGAGTGGACTTCGGTGGAACAACTGCCAAGTCCGTCTTAATCTCAGTTTCATAACCATACTCAGCTGCGACAGTCACCAAGGCAACTTCTCCTTTCTTCATTGTCATAACCGCTCTATCTAATCCATCAACAACTTGCTCTGCCAGGAGCAATGACATAATATAGTATTAGAATTTTAGATAAGTGTTTTGGAAGTTTACTTCTTCCTTTCTACCTCTCGAGAGGATAATAAATTGAGCCCTTAAAAGATAACGAGTACAATGTTAACCAGCACACGAACAATTATCAAATATTGAAAACGCATAAACAAAACTACAATTCACCTTCTCCGGTCATAAACTCAAATGGCTCTTCGTCCGATCCTTTTTTCTCAAATACGGTACCATCCTCTAACTTCCCCGTGTATTTAACTGTCAGAAAGATAAAACATATATTAAAATGACCTATGCTCAAATCACTTCAGTGGATATAATGACAGTTGCAAAGAAAATTATCCTTAAAAATGCAATAAGATAGGGAAACAACCAGCAATAAAAATTACTAAATACCTTTCGTAACTGCCCCGTCATTAGGTCGTTCATAACCTTCTCCCTGTTTCAGGATTTTCTTCAGCACTTTCTTGTCATCAGTAACTTCATCGACAACCTTCCAAGACACAAGCTCAAGATCCACCATCAACGTTGCATTTGGTGGAACAGCCACATCATTTCCAATTGCTTGGCGTCCTTTATGTCCAAAACCATCTGGAAGGGGTTCCATGTACATTAAGAATCACTACAACAAGACTTCTGAATAACCAGGAATATAAATGACAAAACACTGAGACCTGCTAAATCTGAAATATAATTTGAATGATTAATCAGCTATTTAGTATCATCAATTCTTGTAACTTACACTGAGGCTTCACTGTTAACAAGACTTTTTCTCCCTTTTTCATTGTTTTAACAGCTTTGGCAAAGGCTGGACAGAAATATCCTGGAACATAGAGACCAGTCTCAGATATCAGGAGTCAAAATATTGTCACTGATTGCTTTAATTGAAATAGAGAAAAGGCAAATCACTCAATAACACATGGAATCCATTGCTCGATAATGGGCACTGAGTAAAGAATATTAAAGAATGATATAAAGAAGTTCCAATTTGATGTCACAGTATCCATACCATCCTTTACATAAAACTCCACACCCTCCTCTGATTTGGACACAACAGTTCCATCCTCTAGTCTGGCTTCATATTTAACTGTAATCATTTAAACAGAAGTGAGGTGATGTGCAATGAAACAAGTACAACGTCGATCCTATCAAATTAGTTGTTTTACATGCAATCAAAGAAAATGTAATAGGGAAAACGAAATGTAATAGGGAAAATGAAATGTAACAGAGAAAAATACTTCACGGGCTTTATATTTTATACTTACCCAAAACTTCATCAGCTTCTTTTGGGTTCTCCCATTTCTCCCCTTCCTTGATAATTTTCTTAAAAATGCCTCCATCCTTGCAGATATCTTTTACACTAGCCCAAGAAAGTAATTCAACATCGAATTTCAGAGTCGCATTGGGTGGTATTGTAGGTGGCGACCCAGATTCCCCATATGCCATTTCGGGAGGAATGGTGAAAACAGCAGTTTCCCCCTTTTTCATTGTTGCAATCCCCTGATCCCATCCTTTGATTACTTGACCTGTCCACAAAACACAGGCACAGATACAGTTGACACAAGACTCCAGGTAAAAAATAATCAATTTCACACTTTAAATAAAACTAGGGCTCCAGTACCATAGGTAGATTACATCTATCAGAACATTGGCTTTTCAAAGTGCAATGCTATACTATCTTCTCAAGAGTCCCGGAAGTTACATCACTACTTAGACTACGGATACTACACAGCCTTACAACTTACAAGTATGTTTGTACTCACATTTGGAAATACAAAATGCAAAAGGCAGCTCTCAAACTTCATGTTTTTATAAGCGTTTTCAGTGAAATGTTGTTAAAAGAACGCATAACCATTTGCACAATACATTTGAATTCAAAACAGTAGTCTTTAGATCCACTAGAAACTGCATCACAGAAATGAGTCCTTCACTTAGAAATTAGTATCAATGTACCATTTTATTTGTTTATCTTTATCAATGTATTATGTTTCCAGAGTATGCTAAAATAATATGATTATATAAGAATAAAATACAATATAATTATATAAAAATATAAATATAATATAAAAACAAAATATTAAAAAATTATGTATTATTATATAAGAATAAAATAGAATATAATATAAAAACAAAATATTAACAATTGTAAATACATAAATTGGTTTCGTGGTATAAAGGAACTAAATCAAAACTGAAAAGAAATAAAGTCTATGATTAACTGCTCAAAACCCAAAAGAATTTGGCAGGAGGCAAAGTCTACCTTTCCATACTATGGATAGATTATTTCAAATGACATACATGAATAATTAAATGATATAATTTGATGCGTATCCTTTTCTTTTGATGAGTTAACCCACTTTCCCTAATAACAACCAGGGATGCGTATCATTTCCATACCATAGATAGATTATTTCAAATGACATAATTTTACTTGAATATCCAACACAGATAGATTATTTCAAAATACATGAATAATAAAATAACAGTGATGAGGTAGGGGAATTTCCCGAATAACAACCAAGGATGCCTATCCTCACTGACAATCGAGGATAAGTTAATAAAATAAAATACGTTCTCCAGCGTGCACTACACCAAGATTTTTCACCTAGCCTATCTTAAACGCTTCATCGATTCCACCATTATACCAGCCCCCTTCGACCCAGGCCATTATCATGATGACACTCTTTGACTCTGCCCCACGGGCATCCCACATATCGATAATCCAATCAATGCTTCTGACACTACTATGTGGTGGTTAGTAAAACAACTACACATATTTGCTTAAATTCGATCCTACCATGGTTGCTTACTTTGGATCCCACACGTGTTGTACAGTTTTCAACGGCTTTGGTACATTATCCCCGTCCTTTGGCTAGATGATTTCAGACTTCGTTTTATTAAAGTTCATTGGAGATGCATTAGGCATTAGGCATTGCTCTACAATTTTAACCCAGTGGTAGTTTTACAGTCCCATTGACCTATTTTCATGGATATAATCTACAATTTTAACCCAGTGGTAGTTTTACAGTCCCATTGGCCTATTTTCATGGATATAACTTCCTTTTACCATGAAAATAACCCATCTTCAAGGAGAAAGCCCACCCCCTAAGGTAATAACAGGCATTCCCCAAGCCAATAGACACACGAATGTATTGCTCTGAAACAAAGACAATAAAGTATGTGAGCACATGAAGCATCGAGCACCATACATACCATCGGAAGCCAGCATCAGCCTGGAATGAGGGACTAGAACCCTAAAAAACAATATGTTGCCTAGGTTCAATCGGAACTGAAAACGAAGCTCCAAATTTAAGATGCCAATGTAAATGACGGAGCTTTTGGGCTCGTAACCATTTGTGCTCCTTGACAAGCATATCGAGAATGAATATTCGATAATGCCGTGCATACTATAAATCACCGTTTCGACATGCCTACAGCAGCGATCTGAGCCCAAAGTATTCAAAGGCACAGACCCGGATACTACTCTAAAGTAAATAAGACGGAAGAAAAAAAGACTCACCCTGACCGAGCTTGAATTTGAATGGAGTTCCTCTATCCCGACTAGAGTCGAACTTTGTACTGTCCAGAAGAGTTCCCGTGTAATGAACTGCCAATACAATTACCATAAGTCATTCATCCTGTGCAAAAACCCAAAAAAATGCAGGGCTCTTAAATCTTAAATCAAAATCAGATTTAAAACCAAAATCGGAGGTCACGGGTTAAAATACCTTCAACTTCATCACCGGTTTCGGGTGTTTCCCAGCCTTCCCCTTCTTTAACCAACAATTTCTTCAACCCCTGCTTCCCAATTTCTTTCTCTTCACCAACCTTGAAAACGGTTTCATTTAAGTCCTCATTTTCCATCAATCCAGCGCCCTCAGGAAGTTCAAAATCGTCCTCCATTGCAACGTTGCTAAAGAAAATTACACACTAGAAATGAGATAGAAGATCAACAGAATCAGAAGCAAAGCAGATGAGCAGTGCGACGGTCTGAATTCTTAGCAGACAACCAATGAAACGGCTTGACCAAAGGAAAAGCGGGGAAGCAGGTGGTTTTATATTATGCTTAAAGCGATTCCTAAAGTTCTAGATGTTTCCTCCTTTTTAAGAAAAAAAATGGAAGAAATAGGGAGTTTTTGAAGAATATTTAGGTACTGGAAAAGTGGAGATGTTTCTAGGTCATGCATTCATGGCCCTCGGGAAAACTGTTTTCTACTACATGGCACTGGCCCTAACTAATCCACTGGACTTAACTCGGGTTATGAGTATATAATATTGTTATGATGGTTATTGATCCTTGCCGAAGGGAGGTTTATCAGTCTTTTGAATTTGAATTGGTGTTAATTGGGTACTAATTAACCTACTAGACTTAATTGGTGTTATGATATTATGAGTATATAAAACTGTTATGATGGTTATTAATATTTTGCTTAAAGAAGGTTTATAAGTTTTTTGAATTTGAACCGATGCTAATTTGGATTTTGTTGGAAAAAAAAAATTAACCAAATTGTTTGGATTGTTAACTTGTTTATTTTTCATAATAATAATAATAATTTAATTGTAAGGTCACAATCAAGTGAGACATTAAATTGGTGTTTGGTGTATGAGACCCCCTTGTTTGTGGGACACCTCTACATACCTTACTCCTTCTAGAATTGAACCTGATCTATATTCAAGAAAGATGAATGTTTATCCAATTAAAAACATTTTTGAATTTTTTGAAATGGAATGAATTTGTAAAAATTAATTTATTTCTTTATATTTAAGAAAGATGAACTCTCCTCGGATGGGGTGATAGTGCCGACCACTTGGCGTACAGAGGGAGAGTGGACGAGCCGGCAAGGCAGCGAGCCATGTGACCAGCTCGTGCCGACCACCGCCGACTCTACCTAACATTAACTGGCTTTCACGTTGTTTGCAATGGCATTAATTTTGTTTCACCCGACCTCCATTATGCATTGTTCTATGGCTTCTCCGTCTGCTTGGGTTCCTCTCCCTCTCTCGAGAACCGACTCCAGCATTCCTCCGCTGCCCTGGCCTGGTTTTGCTTGCACGTTCATGGTGCTCACAGGTCCCGGCCTTCTCCAGGCTCTCCACATTTGCCTGGAACACCAAATCCATTTCCACTTTCAAATCATGCCGCGTCAACGAGGATGGCTGCGAAGGGGCTCTCCTTGGCATCCTTCTCGGCCTCGTGCATCAGTTTCTCCCCCTGGTTCGCCCTCAACACTTTCCTCGCCGCTTCTGTTGCCTGAGTTAGCACCTCTCACTTCCTCCACCTCGCCAGTCTCCCACTTTGAGTGCTTAGCCATAATTGAAAGCTTGTCAGGCTCTTCCTTGCGCCACTTTGCCGCTCCACCAACCTCCAGACCTTTCAATCCTTCCCTTGCATCGGTTGTTGGTTCCTCAAAGTCACCCATGGGGGCGCCACCTCCTGTTCGAGCCGACTGAAACAACACGTCAGCATCTACTGACTCCAAGCCTGATCTGCAGCTGAAAGAGAGTTTCACCATCCTCTATGATTTGGTCTT
>JZKD02S0272432.1:0-20550 GCA_000966675.3 Picea glauca
CCCCCTTCAGTGTGAGACTATGACCTAGTGGGGGTGCCCAGGCCACTGAGTCTCCTCCTCACCTCTCTAAGAGGTGGGGGACATTACACATCCACACTCCTCTATATGAGGGTGGTCACACCCCTCTCTATGAGGGTATTCTAGCATGTCCCTAGAGTATCCAAAACTCAACACTTGGATAGAGGACAAAATTTCTCATTCCCCTTCTCTACGAAGGTCTCTTCCTTCTCTATGAAGGTCTCTTCTCTTTTCCTTCTCTATGAAGGTATGCCTATGGGATTTCTCATTCCTTCTATACAAAGGTCTCTTCCTTCTCTACGAAGGTATAGCTATGGGATTTGAAAAAAATATCTTGTGGTCCAAAATCTTTCCATGGTATAATACCATGCTACCCATCTGCTGGGCACCATCCATCTTCTTTCCTAACTGCACCAAATCATTATCCTCCATTTTGAACTAGGAGACATAACTCCTTCTTGCACCAAACTAAGAGCTTCTAATCATCATCCTTGAATTTCTATTCTGTAATATCCTGGGTGCCTTCTTGAGTTCAAACATTTCTTTCTTTCTAACTTCATACTGGATCAACCTGCTCCCTCTGAATCTGTAAGAACAGTACTGGAAAAACCTATAGTTACCTACATCTCATCAACTATATCTGAGTATCCATCTTTCTCTTCATCTTGAACATTTCTTTTCTGCATATTTAGGATCCTCCTTCTCCTATATAAATATTGGATACTATTTGGTCTTTACTGACTGTCACCATATCATAAGTCCTTCTCATGCTGTCTAACTTCTGCAAGTCAAGGAATAAGTTCTTTCTTTCAAGACCTGTAAACTTACTTACAATATGATTTTTGAGATATTTCACTTAGCCAATCAATCAGTAACAATAAGAAGTAATCAAATAAAACTATATCATGATTTCTTTCCGATTAGTAGACATATTTTCTTAATAAAAACTTGTTCAACCATGTACACATCTGAAACGCTAATCATGAATAAGACTTTTGAACTCTTTTTCACTCTAGCTATGAAATTACCAATTTTTCCTTACTATCATAGATGAACACATACCTTTGTCACTCTCATGAGTGATCATACCTGAAATAAATATTTTATCTCTTTCTTTATCCTCTTCTTTGATAAGTCTGCATAGACACTGAAATAAAATGAGGTTAATTAACATTCTCACAAAAATCTAACTTGTAATGATAAATTATTAAAGTAAACAAGATACTAAAAATAAACATGAATACTTATCTTTTGTTTTTGTGTGGAGAGGCTCCACAGACTCCACCATTTTCTATCTTTCTTCAAATCAACTATCTTCAACTTAAAGTACATAATCCTCAATTTCTACTAAAGGTTTCTTTGAGGGAGGAGATTCCTCTTCCTTTGCCACATATGCTTGATGCTTTCTTTTCCCATTTTCTTGAGGAAAGTCATAGGAAAAGTGTCCCAAATTTTGACAGTTGTAGCATNTTCTTTGATAAGTCTGCATAGACACTGAAATAAAATGAGGTTAATTAACATTCTCACAAAAATCTAACTTGTAATGATAAAGTATTAAAGTAAACAAGATACTAAAAATAAACATTAATACTTATCTTTTGTTTTTGTGTGGAGAGGCTCCACAGACTCCACCATTTGCTATCTTTCTTCAAATCAACTATCTTCAACTTAAAGTACATAATCCTCAATTTCTACTAAAGGTTTCTTTGAGGGAGGAGATTCCTCTTCCTTTGCCACATATGCTTGATGCTTTCTTTTCCCATTTTCTTGAGGAAAGTCATAGGAAAAGTGTCCCAAATTTTGACAGTTGTAGCATATGATATTTGAAACAACTTTCTTCTTATCTAGAACTCTTATGGAGTTAGCTTCTAGTTGTTCTTTGAATTGTGATATTCTGGAGAAATATTCCTGAATTGTTTGTCCTTTTTGCATCCTTGTATTCTTGAGTTGAATTCTTAGATTCATATTCTGATTGATGTTCCTTCCTTCATATAATCAGGTCATGGCATCAAAAATTTCTTTTGGAGTCTTCTTTGATTCCACTTGGGGAATCAAGTGATCTTTGATATAATCTGCAATGATTCTTTTGGTCCTAACTGTGTCTTTTTGGTGTTTTTCTTTAGCTTCCGCATCGACGGGTTCTAGTACATTCTCTTTAATGAATATTTATAGGTCATTCTCTTCAAGAATGAGTGAAATCCTATAATTTCAAGTAGAAAATTTTTCCACACCTTCTAACTTGTCTACAATCTTAGTTCTTGTAGACATGCTTTACGTGGAGCTAGGAAAATGAGCAAAAAATGAAAATTCTCAGAATTGAATTTTGATCTTACCAAGACATGCGCTTGGCTGAGGTGAGTAGCCTGGTGCATTTAGATTTCAGAAAATCCAAAATTTTCCCCTTCAAACTTGACCATCGGATTTCTGGACTGGTGCTTCTAGTTTTTTGGTACTTCTGGTACTAGTGAAAAACAGGGTTTCACTTTCTAGGAGTTTTATCCACTGAAAAGGTGTGCTGAAGGTGCCAATGAGTTCCTTAGGATAGGGAGCACTTTTCTAGATGATATTTGGGCTTAAATTCCTCTTTAATAAAAATCCCTAATTTTCTTGTACGACAACAATGTTGTTTTTCTTTTTCCTATGAAAGATGCTCTCTTCAGCTTAGCTCTGATACCATGTTAAAATTTAAGCTATTATTAGGTTACTTTTCAATTTACTAGATAACCATAGCATAGATAGGATCACTGAGAGAAACAAAATCACAAGATACACAACATTTATCTTGGGAAACTCTCATGGGGAAGAAAACCCAACACAAAATCCTTAATATAGATAGCCAATACAATGCCAAGACAATAAACCAAACACCAAAGAATATCCTCTCCCAAGCAATGTGCCTCTCTCTCTTCCTTCTTCTCCAACTGCAACTACCAAACTTGCGCTCTAGATGATCGAATGAGTGAGTGAACAAATGAGTGGTTGGCTTCCTCTATTTATAGAAACTGGCAAGTGTTGAAAGGAGGTGTCTCTTCACTGGCAAGGCCAACTTGTCTTTCTGGGTGATTAGAACCACTTTAATTTGCCTGGGGGTCGACTTCTTAATTTTCATATTACAATTAGGGTTTGACCAATTTGCAAAAGGGGATTTGGTCAATTACAATGCCCGACATGATCAATCCACAAAAGGGGATTGATCTAATGAATAATAAATGAATAATAAATAGAATATTCTTTGCAGTTACAATATTTCAACAAAAGTATCATGTTATGAATAGATTTAGAAAAATGTTGGAATTCGATGGATTATTTCCACAAGTTTATTTCCATGTCGATGTTTGGGGAGANCTATCTTTCTTCAAATCAACTATCTTCAACTTAAAGTACATAATCCTCAATTTCTACTAAAGGTTTCTTTGAGGGAGGAGATTCCTCTTCCTTTGCCACATATGCTTGATGCTTTCTTTTCCCATTTTCTTGAGGAAAGTCATAGGAAAAGTGTCCCAAATTTTGACAGTTGTAGCATCTGATATTTGAAACAACTTTCTTCTTATCTGGAACTCTTATGGAGTTAGCTTCTAGTTGTTCTTTGAATTGTGATATTCTGGAGAAATATTCCTGAATTGTTTGTCCTTTTTGCATCCTTGTATTCTTGAGTTGAGTTCTTAGATTCATCTTCTGATTGATGTTCCTTCCTTCATATAATCAGGTCATGGCATCAAAAATTTATTTTGGAGTCTTCTTTGATTCCACTTGGGGAATCAAGTGATCTTTTATAGAATCTGCAATGATTCTTTTGGTCCTAACTGTGTCTTTTTGGTGTTTTTCTTTAGCTGCCGCATCGACGGTTTCTGGTACATTCTCTTTAATGAATCTTTATAGGTCATTCTCTTCAAGAATGAGTTCAATCCTATAATTCCAAGTAGAAAAAATTTCCACACCTTCTAGCTTGTCTACAAGCTTAGTTCTTGTAGACATGTTTTACCTGGAGCTAGGAAAATGAGGAAAAAATGAAAATTCTCAGAATTGAATTTTGATCTTACCAAGACATGCGCTTGGCTGAGGTGAGTAGCCTGGTGCATTTAGATTTCAGAAAATCCAAAATTTCCCCTTCAAACTTGACCATCGGATTTCTGGACTGGTGCTTCTAGTTTTTTGGTACTTCTGGTACTAGTGAAAAACAGGGTTTCACTTTCTAGGAGTTTTATCCATTGAAAAGGTGTGCTGAAGGTGCCAATGAGTTCCTTAGGCTAGGGAGCACTTTTCTAGATGATATTTGGGCTGAAATTCCTCTTTAATAAAAATCCCTAATTTTATTGTACGACAACAATGCCGTTTTTCTTTTTCCTATGAAAGATGCTCTCTTTAGCTTAGCTCTGATACCATGTTAAAGTTTAAGATATTATTAGGTTACTTTTCAATTTACTAGATAACCATAGCATAGATAGGATCACTGAGAGAAACACAATCACAAGATACACAACATTTATCTTGGGAAACTCTCATGGGGAAGAAAACCCAACACAAATTCCTTAATATAGATAGCCAATACAATGCCAAGACAATAAACCAAACACCAAAGAATATCCTCTCCCAAGCAATGTGCCTCTCTCTCTTCCTTCTTCTCCAACTGCAACTACCAAACTTGCGCTCTAGATGATCGAATGAGTGAGTGAACAAATGAGTGGTTGGCTTCCTCTATTTATAGAAACTGGCAAGTGTTGAAAGGAGGTGTCTCTTCACTGGCAAGGCCAACTTGTCTTTCTGGGTGATTAGAACCACTTTAATTTGCCTGGGGGTCGACTTCTTAATTTTCATATTACAATTAGGGTTTGACCAATTTGCAAAAGGGGATTTGGTCAATTACAATGCCCGACATGATCAATCCACAAAAGGGGATTGATATAATGAATAATAAATAGAATAATCTTTGCAGTTACAATATTTCAACAAAAGTATCATGTTATGAATAGATTTAGAAAAATGTTGGAATTCGATGGATTATTTCCACAAGTTTATTTCCATGTCGATGTTTGGGGAGANTCCTTAATATAGATAGCCAATACAATGCCAAGACAATAAACCAAACACCAAAGAATATCCTCTCCCAAGCAATGTGCCTCTCTCTCTTCCTTCTTCTCCAACTGCAACTACCAAACTTGCGCTCTAGATGATCGAATGAGTGAGTGAACAAATGAGTGGTTGGCTTCCTCTATTTATAGAAACTGGCAAGTGTTGAAAGGAGGTGTCTCTTCACTGGCAAGGCCAACTTGTCTTTCTGGGTGATTAGAACCACTTTAATTTGCCTGGGGGTCGACTTCTTAATTTTCATATTACAATTAGGGTTTGACCAATTTGCAAAAGGGGATTTGGTCAATTACAATGCCCGACATGATCAATCCACAAAAGGGGATTGATCTAATGAATAATAAATGAATAATAAATAGAATATTCTTTGCAGTTACAATATTTCAACAAAAGTATCATGTTATGAATAGATTTAGAAAAATGTTGGAATTCGATGGATTATTTCCACAAGTTTATTTCCATGTCGATGTTTGGGGAGAAAACCTTTAAGGTTCTATCTGTACATTTGGTGTCTTGGATAGTTCCATTTCCAAATATGAGGTGTTATCCATAAAAATAATGTTTTTTATGTATAATCCATCGGCAATTTTAATCCCTTTAGGCCCTCCAACCACATACTCATGGTTTATATGCCAACTTAGAGATTTTGCGATGATGGAAAATAAAAGTGGGGATACTAGGGTAGCCTTGTCAAAGAAACTAGGATGCAGAGAAAAAGGGGGATGCTAATCCATTGATGAGGATCACATAGGTTATTTATTGGTGGCATTCCTCAACCCAAGTTATAAATTCCATGCTAAAACCTAACTATGTGAGAATGAGTCTGAAGTAAATCAAATTTTCTTTGATGAAAGACATGGAGTGGTGAATCTTTGAGGATAAAGGCCTATCTATATTTTTTCTTTATGGTATGTATTGAACCTTGGGCTACTCCAATGACATCTTGAATTTTCTAGTTTTCAAGAAAAATAAACCATTGATTTAAGAATGTGAGGCTAAAACCTACCTGTGTGAGAACAAGTCTCAAGTAAAGTTATTTTTCTTTGTCAAAAAACTTGGAGTGGTGAATCTTGAGGAGAAAGGTAGATCTATATTTTTTCTTGATGGTATGTATTTCCACCTAGGCTACTCCAATCGCATCTTGAATTTTGTAGTTGTCAATAAAACTAAACTATTGATGGGATATATGGGTAGAGATGATAGTTTTGATCTTGGAAACTATAGTTTTTGATATTATTTTGTATATACAATTAGAAAAATATATTAGACAGTAATGCTCAAAATAAGAAGGGTTAAGTCTCATCCTTCATAATATAAGTAACACATGTAGTATGAATGGAGCATGTATTTTACATAAGCATTATTATTCCTCCACCATTATGAACAATTCCTTGGATATGAGCTTCCAAAAAGCTAGTTAGAAACCCATGAGCCATCCATCTAGCATGTGGCTATCCATCTAGCATGTGGGACTTTTTCGATTGGAACGATTCAAATATTTCTAGTAGCTTCACTTTTGTGATAGGCTTCATCAAAGCTTCATTTTGTACATTGTCTAGGCATCCATCAAAAAGTGAGGTAGATTCCACAATTTCTAGATGTTTTCTCTTGGGTGCTATGAGTATAATTTTTTGTAATGAACCTCAATTGTGCGAGTATTTTTTTGAATTCCATGCATTATGAAAATTTCCATCAAATATTTTTCATATGGTGTTATTTGTTCTTCAAAACGATGCCTCATAATCAGAAATTTTGGTTTTTTAATTGCACCCTTTGTCAGCCAAGTTATTCTACTCTTTATGTGCCATTTGGCCTCTTGTCATGCCCTTAATGTATCTTGGATATCCTATTCATGTAAATCCTATTTGTGGTAATTTCCAAAGGGTGTGGTGATCCTTATATCCTCAAAATTTAATAGATCCACATATGTTTACTTGAAAGGGGTTTTTTCCTAATCCTTGGAAATATTTTTAACCTTCATAAGGTTCCTCGAAAAGATAGACTGTTAAGCCCTAAATCGTGGAACATTACCCATTAATTGGGGCATATTACATTAGTATTTTTATTTTATTTATGTCGTCTTGGGTCCATTAGTTGTAATTGTACCTCCTAGTCTCCTATATATACCAAGGAGACCTTTTCATTTGGAATCATCTTATATTTGTGAATTCATGTAATGTATAAGGAGGTTTCCCCATAGAAGAGGACTATTATCCTAAATTATATCTTTTTAAATATGTGGAGTACTTATTTTGATTTTTTTATGCTATTGTTATATTTGGTTCTTAACATTTGGTATCAGGGCTAGACAATCCTCGGGACTGAGTTCTTCAAAACTAGTCTTCTTGGAATTTTTGCTACAAAATTGTTTCTGGAAGTTTATGGATCTGGAATTTATATGGTGTATAGGATACATATAGAGATAATGTGGGTCTAAATTTCATATCTTGGTTCATTATATTTTTGGAGATACATTCTGTTCACGTTAGGGTTTTTGACTAGTCCTGAAACTAATATGAAACAAGTCTTCTTGGTATTTTCACTTCCNTCTTTGCAGTTACAATATTTCAACAAAAGTATCATGTTATGAATAGATTTAGAAAAATGTTGGAATTCGATGGATTATTTCCACAAGTTTATTTCCATGTCGATGTTTGGGGAGAAAACCTTTAAGGTTCTATCTGTACATTTGGTGTCTTGGATAGTTCCATTTCCAAATATGAGGTGTTATCCATAAAAATAATGTTTTTTATGTATAATCCATCGGCAATTTTAATCCCTTTAGGCCCTCCAACCACATACTCATGGTTTATATGCCAACTTAGAGATTTTGCGATGATGGAAAATAAAAGTGGGGATACTAGGGTAGCCTTGTCAAAGAAACTAGGATGCAGAGAAAAAGGGGGATGCTAATCCATTGATGAGGATCACATAGGTTATTTATTGGTGGCATTCCTCAACCCAAGTTATAAATTCCATGCTAAAACCTAACTATGTGAGAATGAGTCTGAAGTAAATCAAATTTTCTTTGATGAAAGACATGGAGTGGTGAATCTTTGAGGATAAAGGCCTATCTATATTTTTTCTTTATGGTATGTATTGAACCTTGGGCTACTCCAATGACATCTTGAATTTTCTAGTTTTCAAGAAAAATAAACCATTGATTTAAGAATGTGAGGCTAAAACCTACCTGTGTGAGAACAAGTCTCAAGTAAAGTTATTTTTCTTTGTCAAAAAACTTGGAGTGGTGAATCTTGAGGAGAAAGGTAGATCTATATTTTTTCTTGATGGTATGTATTTCCACCTAGGCTACTCCAATCGCATCTTGAATTTTGTAGTTGTCAATAAAACTAAACTATTGATGGGATATATGGGTAGAGATGATAGTTTTGATCTTGGAAACTATAGTTTTTGATATTATTTTGTATATACAATTAGAAAAATATATTAGACAGTAATGCTCAAAATAAGAAGGGTTAAGTCTCATCCTTCATAATATAAGTAACACATGTAGTATGAATGGAGCATGTATTTTACATAAGCATTATTATTCCTCCACCATTATGAACAATTCCTTGGATATGAGCTTCCAAAAAGCTAGTTAGAAACCCATGAGCCATCCATCTAGCATGTGTCTATCCATCTAGCACGTGGGACTTTTTTGATTGGAACGATTCAAAGATTTCTAGTAGCTTCACTTTTGTGATAGGCTTCATCAAAGCTTCATTTTGTACATTGTCTAGGCATCCATCAAAAAGTGAGGTAGATTCCACGATTTCTAGATGTTTTCTCTTGGGTGCTATGAGTATAATTTTTTGTAATGAACCTCAATTGTGTGAGTAATTTTTTGAATTCCACGCATTATGAAAATTTCCATCAAATATTTTTCATATGGTGTTATTTGTTCTTCAAAACGATGCCTCATAATCGGAAATTTTGGTTTTTTAATTGCACCCTTTGTCAGCCAAGTTATTCTACTCTTTATGTGCCATTTGGCCTCTTGTCATGCCCTTAATGTATCTTGGATATCCTATTCATGGAAATCCTATTTGTGGTCATTTCCAAAGGGTGTGGTGATCCTTATATCCTCAAAATTTAATAGATCCACATATGTTTACTTGAAAGGGTTTTTTTCCTAATCCTTGGAAATATTTTTAACCTTCATAAGGTTCCTAAAAAAGATAGACTGTTAAGCCCTAAATCGTGGAACATTACCCATTAATTGGGGCATATTACATTAGTATTTTTATTTTATTTATGTCGTCTTGGGTCCATTAGTTGTAATTGTACCTCCTAGTCTCCTATATATACCAAGGAGACCTTTTCATTTGGAATCATCTTATATTTGTGAATTCATGTAATGTATAAGGAGGTTTCCCCATAGAAGAGGACTATTATCCTAAATTATATCTTTTTAAATATGTGGAGTACTTATTTTGATTTTTTTATGCTATTGTTATATTTGGTTCTTAACATTTGGTATCAGGGCTAGACAATCCTCGGGACTGAGTTCTTCAAAACTAGTCTTCTTGGAATTTTTGCTACAAAATTGTTTCTGGAAGTTTATGGATCTGGAATTTATATGGTGTATAGGATACATATAGAGATAATGTGGGTCTAAATTTCATATCTTGGTTCATTATATTTTTGGAGATACATTCTGTTCACGTTAGGGTTTTTGACTAGTCCTGAAACTAATATGAAACAAGTCTTCTTGGTATTTTCACTTCCATTTTTTTAGGCTTGGTTTTAGGTTCTGAAAGTTTTATAGTACGAAGTTGGAATAGTGAAATATATTTTGTACAAATTTCAGGCCTTGATTCACTGTACTCTAAAATTTATTCTCTAAGGAAAATAGGGTTTTTGGCTGGTACATATTTCAGTCTAAAACATGTGTTCTTGGGAAAATTGTTATATCTGAATATACATACCTACAAATTGAGTGAGACCTATTCCATTGGTTAGGGTATAGACCAAAATTTTAATGGTATAAATTTCAAGTTTTGAAGTGAAGACAATGACATGTGATAGTCTGTACAAGTTCTCTCTCCTAAAAAGGAAAAAAACAACACATCTTGGGAAAGTTATCATAAAATTCTCTTGGATTATACAATATTGGTATAATATATGTGGGGTTAGAAATAAGACACATCAAGCTACCTTAGGCCTAAATTCTAGACTCACAAGGGCCAAAATTGCAAAGCTACATCAGAATAAAGGTCGACTAGCAGAATAATCTCCAAACTAGGGTTTTAAAAGGTGTGTTTTTTTTTTTTTTTGAAATTTGCATATCTTTTGACTAGAAGATCCAATTGGGGTGATTTAAAAAGTGGAATAAATTGGGATAAAAGGATTATCACATAAATTTGGGATAATTTTAGGGATTTTTAAGTACAACTATATTTCAACATCTCTAAACGTAGGATCTGTCATTACTTGTCAGTGCTACAACTTGGGGACATTATGGTTCTTCCATGTACCTAGAGTATAATAGAAGGACCCTTTCAAATGGTTTCACATCAGAAATCACTACTATGGATTTGAGCTCCCACGTACCTGGAATATATCAGGAGACCCCATAGAATCTTGAGACCAAATGCGTAAACCTTTTGGTCGTCTTGTTTCTATAATACACCAAGAACAACACTCGGGGAGAACACTCTCTAGTACTTGGGTAGTCAGATAGTACGGCTAAGGGCATGATCAAGCCTCCTTAGTTATTTCCTTGAGATATTGGGCCGAGTACTATTGTTAGACCCCACATGTATATCAGAGAGATATAACACATGACACTCCCTTGTATGTAAGGACCTTTTCCTAAGACAATTAGGAATTCCTACCTTGTAGTTATACTTGGCCAACATACCATAAAAAAAGGGAACTTATACACTAAATAATCCCTCATATAGTCCTACTTGGACTATTGATGTAGGTGATTAAATGTGCAAGGACATAGATGATTTATAAAAGAAGGAAATAACAAAATATGAACTAAAAAAGGTGATGGATTCAACTGAAGCTAAGATGGAAGAGATGATGGGTACTAAGATGGATAGCTTAAAAGGGGAGATCATGGAAGGGTTGAAATTTTTTCCAATAGAGAGGCCACCTGAAAGTGATAATGTATCCCATGAAATTCACGATGAGGACACAAGGAAGATTAATCAAGACTGGAGAAACTCAAGCTTTGGGTTAAAGACCAAACAATTTCCTAAGATCGATATGAGGAACTTTAATGGAAAGGATAAAATCACATATATACTCCATATGGAGCATTTCTTTGATCTACATGATGTGACACACACACAAAAGGTACGAATTGCATCCTTATATTTAGAATCTAATCAGTTTGTGTGGTATAAATGACTTTGTTCTCACAAATCACTTGTCACTTGGACAATTTTTACGGAAGAAATGATAGAACACTATGAGGATACAAGGAGAAATACCTTCGTCATCCAATTGATAAATCTCAAGAAAAAGGGTTTAGTTGCGCAACACATTGATAACCTCCAAATATTGAATATAAAGGTAACGAATATTCCATATGAGAACCTGATTGATATCTTCATAGGAAATTTAAAGGATAACGCAAATTATTGGAGAATGCATTCAGGGTGGCGATAAATGCTGAAAGTAAAAATATGTCTATGTCTACTAGAAGGACCACCCCTAACATCTATTGAGAGAATAATGTTCCTTATTCTAAACCACCTCAACCTACAAGGTTGATACCTCAACAATTGGAGGAAAGTAAAGAAGAAGGTCTATGCTTTAATTGTGACAACAAGTATAGTAAGGGACATAAGTGTGGTGAGAAGAAATTATTATACACAGATTGTGAAGAGGAAGAAGAACAAAAACAAGAACCATATCAAGATGAAGATGTAGAAGATATTTCTTCTGAGGAGATGAATCCCACCATATCATGCCATGCATTAGCTAGAATTAGCACTCCTCAAACCCTCAATATCGAAGGATATATCAAAAATAAAAAAGGTAATAGTGCTAATTGATTTTGGTAGTACTCATAATTTCAGTCACTGTAAATTATCCAAATCTCTCAATTTCTTTATATATCCAGTGCCAAAGTTTCAAGTAATGATTGCAAATGGAGGAGCTATCAATTGCTTAGGAAAATTCCATAAGATCAATCTTACTATGGGGGAATATGTAATGAATAGTACAATGATTACTATACCCATGGGTGGTGTTGATTTCATACTAGGGGTCTAATGGTTATAATCATTGGGAGCAATGGATTTTAATTTTCAAGAACTTTTCATGAATTTTTCATTGGAAGGAAAGGAATTTGAGTTAAGGGGTATCATAGGGAAACTCAGTAATGTGTTAAGCTCTTATGGCATGAAAACATTATTGAAAAAGGGACATCATGGTGTAATTATACCACTATTCTCATTATATTCTCAAACATCTAAGCCATCTCTTCCCTTAGATCTCAAAGGGATCATTGATAAGAATTGCAAAGTATTTGATGATATTCCCTGAGGTCTTCCAGCCACTCGTAATCATGATCACGATATTCACTTAATTATTGTGAGTGTTCCTCATAAAATAAGGCCTTATAGATACCCTTATGCCCATAAGAGTGAAATTGAGCATATGGTTGAAGAAATTATAGAGGATGGCATTATTATACCTAGCATTATGACATTAATGTAAGAAATAGGGCTCATGCTAATTTCATCTAACAATTCATCAATGAAGGGAATTAAACTTATATTAAACTTATTATGGAATGTGATGCCTCAAGAAATGGAATTGGTGTTGTTCTAATGAAAGAAGGAAGCCCCCTTTCTTTTTAAAGTCGACCACTCAAGGGAAAGGACTTTCACAAACCCATTTATGAGAATGAAATGATGGAAATAATACATGCATTGAAGCAATGACACCCTTACATAATAGGTAGGAACTTCAAGGTCAAAAAAAATCATGAAAGTCCTAAATACTTCTTGGAACAAAGAATATCTTCAGAAGAGAAAAAAAACGGGTGACCAAGATGTTGGGTTATGAATTTGAAATCATATACAAAAAAGGGAAGCAAAATGTTGTGGAATATGCACTCTCAAGAAAAGATGAATATGTTGAGGCATTTCTCTATTATATCTCTATCATCCAAACTGATTGGATAATAGAAGCAAGAGATGAATGGAAGAATGAAGAAGAAGTTTGGACTCTCATTCAAAGGTTGCAACAAGATTCCAGTGCATCCGATACATTTACATGGAAAAATGATTCACTATGGTACAAAAATCGCTTATGTTTATGTAAGAACTCCCAACTCAAACAAAATATACTTTTGGAATTGCACACCTCTTTGGTAGGAGGTCACTCAANGGCATATTACATTAGTATTTTTATTTTATTTATGTCGTCTTGGGTCCATTAGTTGTAATTGTACCTCCTAGTCTCCTATATATACCAAGGAGACCTTTTCATTTGGAATCATCTTATATTTGTGAATTCATGTAATGTATAAGGAGGTTTCCCCATAGAAGAGGACTATTATCCTAAATTATATCTTTTTAAATATGTGGAGTACTTATTTTGATTTTTTTATGCTATTGTTATATTTGGTTCTTAACATTTGGTATCAGGGCTAGACAATCCTCGGGACTGAGTTCTTCAAAACTAGTCTTCTTGGAATTTTTGCTACAAAATTGTTTCTGGAAGTTTATGGATCTGGAATTTATATGGTGTATAGGATACATATAGAGATAATGTGGGTCTAAATTTCATATCTTGGTTCATTATATTTTTGGAGATACATTCTGTTCACGTTAGGGTTTTTGACTAGTCCTGAAACTAATATGAAACAAGTCTTCTTGGTATTTTCACTTCCCTTTTTTTTAGGCTTGGTTTTAGGTTCTGAAATTTTTATAGTACGAAGTTGGAATAGTGAAATATATTTTGTACAAATTTCAAGCCTTGATTCACTGTACTCTGAAATTTATTCTCTAAGGAAAATGGGGTTTTTGGCTGGTACATATTTCAGTCTAAAACATGTGTTCTTGGGAAAACTATTATATCTGAATCTACAGACCTACAAATTGAGTGAGACCTATTCCATTGGTTAGGGTATATACCAAAATTTTAATGGTATAAATTTCAAGTTTTGAAGTGAAGACAGTGACATGTGATAGTCTGTACAAGTTCTCTCTCCTAAAAAGGAAAAAAACAACACATCTTGGGAAAGTTATCATAAAATTCTCTTGGATTATACGATATTGGTATAATATATGTGGGGTTAGAAATAAGACACATCAGGCTACCTTAGGCCTAAATTCTAGACTCACAAGGGCCAAAATTGCAAAGCTACATCAGAAGAAAGGTCGACTAGCAGAATAATCTCCAAATTAGGGTTTTAAAAGGTGTGTTTTTTTTTTTGGGAAATTTGCATATCTTTTGACTAGAAGATCCAATTGGGGTGATTTAAAAAGNTCTAAATTTCATATCTTGGTTCATTATATTTTTGGAGATACATTCTGTTCACGTTAGGGTTTTTGACTAGTCCTGAAACTAATATGAAACAAGTCTTCTTGGTATTTTCACTTCCATTTTTTTAGGCTTGGTTTTAGGTTCTGAAAGTTTTATAGTACGAAGTTGGAATAGTGAAATATATTTTGTACAAATTTCAGGCCTTGATTCACTGTACTCTAAAATTTATTCTCTAAGGAAAATAGGGTTTTTGGCTGGTACATATTTCAGTCTAAAACATGTGTTCTTGGGAAAATTGTTATATCTGAATATACATACCTACAAATTGAGTGAGACCTATTCCATTGGTTAGGGTATAGACCAAAATTTTAATGGTATAAATTTCAAGTTTTGAAGTGAAGACAATGACATGTGATAGTCTGTACAAGTTCTCTCTCCTAAAAAGGAAAAAAACAACACATCTTGGGAAAGTTATCATAAAATTCTCTTGGATTATACAATATTGGTATAATATATGTGGGGTTAGAAATAAGACACATCAAGCTACCTTAGGCCTAAATTCTAGACTCACAAGGGCCAAAATTGCAAAGCTACATCAGAATAAAGGTCGACTAGCAGAATAATCTCCAAACTAGGGTTTTAAAAGGTGTGTTTTTTTTTTTTTTTGAAATTTGCATATCTTTTGACTAGAAGATCCAATTGGGGTGATTTAAAAAGTGGAATAAATTGGGATAAAAGGATTATCACATAAATTTGGGATAATTTTAGGGATTTTTAAGTACAACTATATTTCAACATCTCTAAACGTAGGATCTGTCATTACTTGTCAGTGCTACAACTTGGGGACATTATGGTTCTTCCATGTACCTAGAGTATAATAGAAGGACCCTTTCAAATGGTTTCACATCAGAAATCACTACTATGGATTTGAGCTCCCACGTACCTGGAATATATCAGGAGACCCCATAGAATCTTGAGACCAAATGCGTAAACCTTTTGGTCGTCTTGTTTCTATAATACACCAAGAACAACACTCGGGGAGAACACTCTCTAGTACTTGGGTAGTCAGATAGTACGGCTAAGGGCATGATCAAGCCTCCTTAGTTATTTCCTTGAGATATTGGGCCGAGTACTATTGTTAGACCCCACATGTATATCAGAGAGATATAACACATGACACTCCCTTGTATGTAAGGACCTTTTCCTAAGACAATTAGGAATTCCTACCTTGTAGTTATACTTGGCCAACATACCATAAAAAAAGGGAACTTATACACTAAATAATCCCTCATATAGTCCTACTTGGACTATTGATGTAGGTGATTAAATGTGCAAGGACATAGATGATTTATAAAAGAAGGAAATAACAAAATATGAACTAAAAAAGGTGATGGATTCAACTGAAGCTAAGATGGAAGAGATGATGGGTACTAAGATGGATAGCTTAAAAGGGGAGATCATGGAAGGGTTGAAATTTTTTCCAATAGAGAGGCCACCTGAAAGTGATAATGTATCCCATGAAATTCACGATGAGGACACAAGGAAGATTAATCAAGACTGGAGAAACTCAAGCTTTGGGTTAAAGACCAAACAATTTCCTAAGATCGATATGAGGAACTTTAATGGAAAGGATAAAATCACATATATACTCCATATGGAGCATTTCTTTGATCTACATGATGTGACACACACACAAAAGGTACGAATTGCATCCTTATATTTAGAATCTAATCAGTTTGTGTGGTATAAATGACTTTGTTCTCACAAATCACTTGTCACTTGGACAATTTTTACGGAAGAAATGATAGAACACTATGAGGATACAAGGAGAAATACCTTCGTCATCCAATTGATAAATCTCAAGAAAAAGGGTTTAGTTGCGCAACACATTGATAACCTCCAAATATTGAATATAAAGGTAACGAATATTCCATATGAGAACCTGATTGATATCTTCATAGGAAATTTAAAGGATAACGCAAATTATTGGAGAATGCATTCAGGGTGGCGATAAATGCTGAAAGTAAAAATATGTCTATGTCTACTAGAAGGACCACCCCTAACATCTATTGAGAGAATAATGTTCCTTATTCTAAACCACCTCAACCTACAAGGTTGATACCTCAACAATTGGAGGAAAGTAAAGAAGAAGGTCTATGCTTTAATTGTGACAACAAGTATAGTAAGGGACATAAGTGTGGTGAGAAGAAATTATTATACACAGATTGTGAAGAGGAAGAAGAACAAAAACAAGAACCATATCAAGATGAAGATGTAGAAGATATTTCTTCTGAGGAGATGAATCCCACCATATCATGCCATGCATTAGCTAGAATTAGCACTCCTCAAACCCTCAATATCGAAGGATATATCAAAAATAAAAAAGGTAATAGTGCTAATTGATTTTGGTAGTACTCATAATTTCAGTCACTGTAAATTATCCAAATCTCTCAATTTCTTTATATATCCAGTGCCAAAGTTTCAAGTAATGATTGCAAATGGAGGAGCTATCAATTGCTTAGGAAAATTCCATAAGATCAATCTTACTATGGGGGAATATGTAATGAATAGTACAATGATTACTATACCCATGGGTGGTGTTGATTTCATACTAGGGGTCTAATGGTTATAATCATTGGGAGCAATGGATTTTAATTTTCAAGAACTTTTCATGAATTTTTCATTGGAAGGAAAGGAATTTGAGTTAAGGGGTATCATAGGGAAACTCAGTAATGTGTTAAGCTCTTATGGCATGAAAACATTATTGAAAAAGGGACATCATGGTGTAATTATACCACTATTCTCATTATATTCTCAAACATCTAAGCCATCTCTTCCCTTAGATCTCAAAGGGATCATTGATAAGAATTGCAAAGTATTTGATGATATTCCCTGAGGTCTTCCAGCCACTCGTAATCATGATCACGATATTCACTTAATTATTGTGAGTGTTCCTCATAAAATAAGGCCTTATAGATACCCTTATGCCCATAAGAGTGAAATTGAGCATATGGTTGAAGAAATTATAGAGGATGGCATTATTATACCTAGCATTATGACATTAATGTAAGAAATAGGGCTCATGCTAATTTCATCTAACAATTCATCAATGAAGGGAATTAAACTTATATTAAACTTATTATGGAATGTGATGCCTCAAGAAATGGAATTGGTGTTGTTCTAATGAAAGAAGGAAGCCCCCTTTCTTTTTAAAGTCGACCACTCAAGGGAAAGGACTTTCACAAACCCATTTATGAGAATGAAATGATGGAAATAATACATGCATTGAAGCAATGACACCCTTACATAATAGGTAGGAACTTCAAGGTCAAAAAAAATCATGAAAGTCCTAAATACTTCTTGGAACAAAGAATATCTTCAGAAGAGAAAAAAAACGGGTGACCAAGATGTTGGGTTATGAATTTGAAATCATATACAAAAAAGGGAAGCAAAATGTTGTGGAATATGCACTCTCAAGAAAAGATGAATATGTTGAGGCATTTCTCTATTATATCTCTATCATCCAAACTGATTGGATAATAGAAGCAAGAGATGAATGGAAGAATGAAGAAGAAGTTTGGACTCTCATTCAAAGGTTGCAACAAGATTCCAGTGCATCCGATACATTTACATGGAAAAATGATTCACTATGGTACAAAAATCGCTTATGTTTATGTAAGAACTCCCAACTCAAACAAAATATACTTTTGGAATTGCACACCTCTTTGGTAGGAGGTCACTCAAGATTTTTGAAAACCCATCATAGGGTCACTACTACATATGGGCATATTATTCCACAAAATTTTTCCACGTTTCCATGATTTTCATATTTTTTAAAAATTGGGTGGGATTTTCGTCACTATTTCCACGAACGTTTGTTGCTATTGCCACGAATAGGTTTTTTAAATTGGGCAGGATTTTTGTTACTATTTCCACAAAATTTCATCGCTATTGCTAGAAAATTTTTGTCTATCTCAAAAAGCATCTGCTAACGGCTAGTGGACTAGTTGATCTATATATACCTGACTTTAAGAGACTTTGTGACACAATTGCTATAATTGCGACATTGTTCGTGGATTTTGTTTGAGCTGTTTATTTTTTCCATTACCCACTGGTTGAACAAATCCAATTCTCGATCTACATAGCTTGGATTTTAAACTTGCAAGGTTAGTATGTTTTTTTATTGATGTACTCGTTTAACTTGTAAATTTTTGTTCAAATGAAATTTCATGTAGCTTGTTTTTTCCTTGATAATATATTATATGTGTAGTACCATATTTCACACTAGTACATATTGTAAAAATTTCGACGTTCTATTTGCAACATTGTGGATAAAATTGTCCATACTGTCAAAAAATAGAGGAAATTTTATTTATTTTTTCCATATTTCCCGATAATGTCGTTATTGTCACGTTGACGTCTCTCTTGCCATGTTGTCGTCTCTCTTTCCACATTTACCACATAGTCATATATATTGCCACGTTTGTGACATAGTTTTCTCTCTTACCATGTTTGTGAAGATAGTTGTCACAGTTGGGACGCTGTGGAAACTAGGTTTTCCCCCCTCCAACTGTCACCTAGTATTTTGACCAAGCCAACTTTGATTTGGTCAATGATTGTCAGAATTGAAACATTATAAAATCTATAAATATGTTTCATTTCATGGATGTTGCGACAATTTTTCTATAATAACAACACTTCAAAAATGGTTTGCGGGTCTTCTTGGCTAGAGTACAACTATTAAAAGACATTGTACTAGGGCTCTTCTCGTTTCGTTTTAATTTTCTGATTGGTCAAATTTTAAAGGAAACAACTATTAAAAGATATTGTACTAGGGCTAGAGTACATGATGGGAAACAATGACCTGTGATTGGGGCCAATGTTGAAATTTTTTCAAAATGTTTTTGTATGACATCATACATCCTTGAGTCTTGAAACCCTCCCATATTGTCAAGGAATGTGTCTAGTCTAACCATGCCAAATTTCGATGCATATAGGCACATATTGAAGAAATTTCAACTTTGGCCCCATTCACTGCTCACTATGCGGGGTCAGTGCATGACATTTTTGGTGGTTGAATTGGAAGTTCCATGAAATTTCAAGAGAGTTCCAACAAAGATTCTACATATGTAAACAATGACATTTGACAATGAGATGCCCATTATGAACATTGTTGCAAACATGGACGTTCTCAAAGATTATGTGGTCAGGACATCATACATCCTTGAGTTTTGAATCCCTCCCATACCGTCAAGACATGTGTCTAGTCTAACCATGTCAAATTTCGATGCATATAGGCACATATTGAAGACATTTCAACGCTGGCCCCATTCACTAGTGCTTACTATGTAGGGTCAGTGCATGAAATTTGTGGTGGTTGAATTGGAAGTTCCATGACATTTCAAGAGAGTTCCAACAAAGATTCTACGGATGGAAACAAAAACATTTGACAAATATCAGATTCTCCATTATGAACGTTGTTGCAAACATGGATGATCTGAAATATTATGTGGTCAGGACATCAAACATCCTTGAGTCTTGAAACCCTCCCATACCATCAAGGCATGTGTTTAGTCTAACCATGTCAAATTTTGATGCATACATGCACATATTGAAGAAATTTCAACGTTGGCCCCATTCACTAGAGCTCTGATCCAGGTGGATATCGGTGGCCACCCACCTTTTCTGACTATCTCAAAACAGTTTTTCAACAATTTTGGAAATTTACTATTTTTAGCAGGTTTTAACTTCTGGGGCCATTTTGAGGGCCCAAATGAATGTTTTTCGAGATAGAGGTTCTTAATGATATCTAAAGGCATGGTTGATCCCCCAAAATGAATATCCTCTACGATACCTTTCCAACGAGCTATCATACGCCTAAAACGGAGATAGTATGCAAAAGTTACGACCCCGGGAAGTTGATGTACTAACTTACCCAAACGGGGCCCACATGACTTTTGGCGCTTCATCTCCTAGGGTTAGGTTTTT